>JASAMW010001455.1:0-12132 GCA_030247985.1 Epsilonema sp. ZAB3_2
TTGTATTAGTATCATATTGTACTATATTGTATTGTATTGTAAATGTTGTCATTTGTACTATATTGTATAGTACACCTGTTGGTAATACTACCAACAGGTAATTAATTACCACCACCCTGCAAATTTACTTACCAGTGTGTGCGAAAACCTCTACATATGTGAGTGTACAAGTACGTACTATGTACTAACAATACAGTACATACAGCTATCGGACTATACTGCACCAGGCCGCAGAAGAGGATTACTTTCGTACACGATTTTACTACTGGATGGACTTGGGATACGGTCACGGCGATGCGAAGTATTTCCCCCGAGACGACGTTTGGAGTCCATGCAAACTGATGCAACCGCCCGCCAGTAACAAGTTCACGCTTGTACGACTGCGGAACGAGTTACGGTTTAACCTATCCTCTGCTCGCACCGATCAGCTGTATCGACAGGAAATCTCGGTGCTTATCGGCGGGTTTTTCGGCGGGCCAAGGGAATTGACGATTCTGTTTCACGAACTCTTTTATCAGAAGGTGGTGAGCCTGCTGGCGCAAGGTTACATGGACGATGAGCAGACTGCGTTTGCCTTAAAGGGGGATCTGGCGGGAAAGTTTGCTTGAACGCGGAGGCAAATTACGAATTTCAACATTTGAAGCACCTATGTACCTACCCATGTAAAATTTTATCCTCTTTCGATCTAAGCCCATGTATAGGAACCGACTTTGCCTCTGTTAAAGCAGGGAACCAATTAGAATGCGCGAAGTAGGCCAAAAACGTTGCGAAAAATCACCCTTCCTAACTACATAGATCCCGACGTAACAGAGGCAAAATCGGCTCTTGTAATAAGCATGGGGTTGTTAGACCGAAAGAGAATGCAATTTTACATTGGTAGCCTACATTCTAGATGCTTTCAATTCGTTGGAAATTCGAAATTTGCCTCCTCCATGTCCATAGTAATTTCTCGCAAGATCCCCCTTTACTGATCAGGGAGCGGCCGCAACTTTATCACCTTGCGGTTGGCGATTGGTTCAGTGTATTTTCGCTGTTTTCATGAGGAAAATTACATTATCGCAATATCGATCCAAATCAAATCAATAATACATATGCATACACAGCACCGTCACACCTCACCCCTTGTTTGCACTGCACGCTTGTCCGAATGTGGCGAATTTGCATAATTCCAATTTGTTTTAGCTAAACAACTGAAATTGGCAACAGTTGTTGTCCCCTTTTTGTACGCTTCTCCTACAGGGTGTTCACTTTCAACAACCCTGTCCGCTCACGCCTTATTTGCTCTGGAAAGCTGCCGAACTGTTTATCCTCGGAATATCTGCTCTGTTCTTGCTGTCATTTTACAACTCTGGTGCGCTACAGAATGATCTACTAATCTTTATCGGATCTATGGCCGGAATTTCTGCATATTTTGCGCTCAGTATCTGTACGACTATCTTGCTGAGTCGTCTCAGGGCTCACTTCCTCAACATGGATGCGTACTATGAGAAAATGGAAGTAATCCTGAACGATTTGCTGCCTCGACCCCGTCAGCGGGAGCAGAAATATTATTTCTGTGACAAAGAAGAATGCGGAATTGGTGAGACAGAGGGAGTAAAATGTCAATGTGAACGGGGCGGCGAATTGGAAGAATTTGAAGGAGATGACTTTGAATATTTATCCTCGTCGGTACGAGAGCTTGATAAGAATAGAAGAAAACGAAAAGTGAAACGATTTTCAAGTCTGAGTCAAATAAATAAGGATCAGGAAATTCGAATTATCTGAATTAGCTCATCCATGTTGTACGTACGTGATAGCAATTATCGTTTATTCACAAGAATTGTGTGAATACAATTGATAACCATACATGTGCGTATATATCTAGGATATGTACATCAGCCAAACCGTACCTACATACGGTACTACCTGTTATGTACCTAGTTGTCAATTTCAATTGTTATACAACCAAAACCAGTCATACAAGTAGAAAAAAGTAAAAGGAACAAACTACAGTTACAACGTTAGACGGTTGGCTCACTTCAGTCAGTATTGCCCTTGCGTTTTGTGTGACTATGGTATTTGTAGCGATGGACAAACACCCTTGGCTTGCACTCTTTGGTTCCTGTCCACGTCGACGAATTGATAATTTCGCATTGCGGTTGAATTCTGATCTTGAATGAGCGCTCGTCGAACGACGTCTGTGCAGCTAACGTAGTCCTTTCCTGGTCCATTAAAGGAGGAATCTGGCGGAGAAATAAGTATAGAGGAGTCGAGATTATATAGGCCTATTATTTTCTAAATTGTAAAGTACTGTACCTGCAAGGGATGCAAGAAAACCGCACTTAGAAAGGGAAGTTCGCAAATACATATTTT
The DNA here is from genome assembly GCA_030247985.1 of Epsilonema sp. ZAB3_2. NCBI lineage: Eukaryota > Metazoa > Nematoda > Chromadorea > Desmodorida > Epsilonematidae > Epsilonema > Epsilonema sp. ZAB3_2. The sequence continues at coordinate 2,353 of JASAMW010001455.1, forward strand.
TGACCATATTTCGCGCTTTCCAATAACTGGTTTTCTGTCTCACATGGGCAAAATTATTGGCTCCTAAAAATGGGATTAGATCGAAAGAGGACGAAATTGTACATACGTACTATTCATGTATGTACATACAGTAGGTACAGTATAGGTACAGTATGTAGGTAGGTACTTTCAAATGTAAGAAATTTAAAACTGGCCTCCCATACAAAGTTTCCACCAGGTCCCCCTTTAAAATGCAGTAAGTAAGCCGTCGCGTTCGTTCGGTTATTTTTCGGCGGAATTAACCGTCGCCGATTTGTCCCTGTCTCGTTGATCACACTAAAGTACTGTTCGCTGCATCGGTGAGATTTTGCATCAACTCGATCAATATCTCCTTGGGAGAAGAAAGCGAAGCTCTGAATCAGCCTTTGTTCATAGTCGAAACGCATGTTTAGCTCATGTCGATGGTCGAGCCACATATACTGCTGTACGCCTTGCTCGTCTGTCGCTCGCGGACTCCGCCTTAAGTCTACCTGTAGCAACTCGTGGTATCGCTTTAGGGTTAACGCATCCCCAATGTAGCCACCACCATTGATGTACAAGTAGGGACTCTTGTCTTTTTGTCCCATTTTCTTTGCATACTCATCCAAAGCGAGGCAGATTTCTGACTTTGCTTTGAAAGGCCAGCAGGGCTTTTCCACTGAGATTACCATTCCTCTAGAACCATTCGTCAAATGCAGGAATGTACTGGGGAGATCGGAAATATTTCGTTGAACCACGTAATCGAGTCCGTCGATGACTAAAATCAGATCGTCTGCTTCGATTCCGAGTTTTGCGAAGTTTAGGATAACGTAGGAGGCCCAGTGCAACTTGCGGAACATGACAGAGGATGGATTTACGCACGGAATTTTGCTGCAATCGTAGACAGTACCGTCAAAATATGTTCGACTTTTCTCCCAGCCGAGTACGTGTAGAATTTGGCCGAAATGTTGCAACGTGGCGACAAGATCGCAAAATTCCCGATTACCGTAATCCGCATATGCGAAAATGTGCAATTTTCCCGGTGAGAACTCTGTTGGCGGTGGACTTCCCGAATTTCCCCAAAGTTTCCCGGTTGTAAATAGTTTTGAAAAAATGCTCGCCTTACTGAAATGGTCAGGATTTTTCGCTGTGTTTTCCCCGAATGTTGATATGGTGCCGGCTGCAGTTTTCCCGTCGGATGATGGAGTTTTTCCAACAGGAGATGATTTTTTGAAACTTCTTAAACCGTCAGAAATGACGGCATGTGGTAGCTCAATGCTTAGCCAAGCGTTCAAGAATCCTCTGATTGCATTCGAATGCGGGTCGTCATGCAATCGAAGTGGAAAAATTCTCACCTGTTGCTGCAGTATCATGCCGAACATCATGCAAGAGAGCACCATTAAAGTTAGGCACAGCAGACACTTGAATCGCTTCGTTATGCTCTTTCTCATTATTACACTTCACTGCTGCAGTGGAGAAAGATGCGCTTCAAGTATTAATTATTGCGATATGATGCAGTGATTTCAGAGTAAAAATTTGAGTTACTTTACTCGAGTTACTCAGCTGATTTTGGGATGAGTTACTTTACTTTACCTTACTCGGTACAAAATTCCCTTACGCGACTTTACTTTTACTCAGCCAGAATGACAGGTTACTCGAGTAAATTTGCCACTCGCCGAGTAAGTAAAATATTTACTCGGAGTAAAATGACCAAGTCCTCTCAGTACTTAACTCGAGTAAATTACTCGAGTAAACACATTGCATAGGCATACATTCAAGCATAAAATGCGTACATGAATGGCAAGCCGAAGAATCCAAGCAATCTGAATGGCACAAGTTCACCATAAATTTATGCGACTCCAACAGCATCTGATGCCCAATTGCATTGAAGCATAAATTTTTGATATGTTTGATGGATGATGTGGAAAGCTGGTATTGCAATTATTACAGGTCACGGTATGTATAAATTTTACTCGAGTAACTCTCCCATTTATGCTTTACTTTACTCGGTTGGGCTATGAGCTGAGTAAACTTACTCAACTTTACTCAGAAGCCTGTGATGCTGAGTAATTTTACTTTACTGTACTCTTTTCAAAAATGTCCGAGTTGACATCACTGAATGATGATATCGTAGGTACCATATTAAGTGAACGATAGGTATACACTTTTTACCAAAACCAAATTGTTGAATATGTATGTGGACCAGGTAGAGCTGAGAGCAAATCCCAATAAGATACACGTGGCCAAAAGCCATTTCAATCCCAAGAATCACAATTCACAGCAGAAATTCTTTACTCAACCGCACAGGAATCACAAATCACAAAACAATGAAGATAAAATGATCATTTTACATACCTACAAATAACTTCCCGTTCCGTTTCCGGTTCATTTCCTTTCAGTCCGCATAGCGGAACTGACACTCCCGAGGAGACATGATGTTTCACACAAGACAATCGTCCTCTGACGGGTAAACTTAGCCCTTACATACAGTCAGTCAACCCTTTAGTACTTGGAAAAGCGGGCAAAATTCAGCGTTTGTGGAAGCGTGCAATGGATATGGCGATTTCAGCATTTATGTGGAAGCGTGCAATGGATATGGCGATTTTTGCATCGCCCACTCCCCAGGGACAATTCGTGCTCCAAATAAGCCTTACCGTTTCCTCCTTTGCAGTAGTACACTGTGCGAAATTTGTAGTGGCCCTTTTCCTTATCTCTATCTGCGCATAATGTTCTATGATGTTTTTGTGCACCACCCCTACTGCCGCGATAGCACTGATAAGTCTTATGTTCGGTTGTGTTTGCAACTGTGTGATGCTTGATAGGCATTCTTGGTCTTGCCTTTTTCTTCTCCGTAACTTTGAGCCACAACCCAACGTGCTCCTCTTTCACTAATTGCCTACTATCCTCACTTTCCTGTTCCTCATTTTCTTGTACGTCAGCCTCATTTGCGTATGCGGTGATTTCTTGTTCGCCAAATGTTTGTTCGCATAATGAGCGATGGTGATGCGGCGAGGCACAATGCACGCAACTTTTGATAGACATGCACTGACCTTTTGTATGGCCGCGCAAGCACACAACGCACCGATCTCCGAGTCTCTGTATTCTCGTTTCGAGAGTTGGATACACATGGCATTTGTCAGTCCAATGCAAACCTGAGCAGTATGCACACGTGTTTTGTTTCTGGCTATTGTTAGCGTTCACGTGAAGCATGTCCGTCGTGCCCAAAGGCTTACGACTCAGCTGCGAACTTCCCGCGCTTTTCATTCTAGGACCCTGCAGCGGCGAATTGTACGCGCTGGCCCTTCCAAGCTGTGGCTGCGAATTACACGTGCCTGGCAGCGGATTACACGCGCCTGGCGGCGGATTACACGCGCCATCAGTATGCTGCGGATGGAACGCGCTCTCATCATGCTTCACTATTTCTGCCTGTCTTGTCATTATCTGTTCCACTCGGAGATACTCTTCCATGTGCTCTTTGTATTTGGCTAGTGTCCACTCTCCCCTGCCCTTTCTCCTCTCTAGCTCCTCTCGCACTGAATAAGGCAGTTTACCCAGGGCCACTGAGACCAACAGCTCTAACTCTGCGTTTGGCTGACCCAGGGCGACTAATGTGCGTCTCTGTGCTTCGAAGCTGCGATGGAAACTGCGTAACGACTCGTTGTCATTTTCCGGCGGTTCGATGTGTATCAACTTATCTCTCACTATCATTCGCATCTCTCCCACATCGCCGTACTCTTTATGCAACGTATCGATCGCCTCTGTGTAACCAGCTGAGTTAGGGACAATGCCTCGCATCAATTCTAAGGCCTCACCCTCCAGCGCCGAAACCAAGTACGAGAATTTATTGACTGGATCTATCGTGGGATCATCATGCACAGAGCCCTTAAACCCCTCCCAAAAGGGGAGCCAGTCAATCGAATCCCCGCTAAAAGGCCGAAGGTTCAGCTTAGGGAGCTTAGGCTTTGTGGTCTTAGCTACCTGTTGCCCTGCGGAACTACCAGTCATTGGCGCCGCTCTCGATATGGCCATATTCGCGATCATGTCTGAATTCAGTTGTTGTTGCTGGGCCATCTGCGCTACCATCTGCTGTTGCTGCTGAGCCATCTGCATCATCATCTGTTGTTGGCTGGCCATCAGCAAAATAAGCATTCTATCTTTGTTATCTGATTGCATTGCCTCTTGCATGCTAGCGAACATCATATCACTTACTGAATTCACTGTGGCAGGCTGATCGCCACTCGTGTTGATACCTTCCAACTTCTGGGTCGTACTGGCCGTGGTTTCATCTGTCACGACTCCAGCATTGACCACATTCGTCCAGTTGAATGTCTCATCAGCAGTTGCCACAAATGGTTCATCGATCTCATATCCTTTCAACAGACTCAAAGGCACAATGTTAGCGTCATACACCTGTTTAGCTAACGATCTCATGTCACCACATTCTTTGCATGTGAAAGGATAATGCTTCAGCGAGCTCAGAAACTTCATAAACGAAGGTGTAATTACCATGCCCTGTTCACTCACCAAGCACTGGTAATGATAACTTTTCTGACACGTTTCACATATCACAGCTTCATCTTTGATCACAATCACTGCACAAGCACCACAGAGAACACCTTTTCCTGGACTGGATATCTTTTCGTCGCCTTGATTCATGTTGTAAGCTGCAAATACTCAAACCACACAACACAACACACAGCACAAACGATTTATTGAGATTCCTTCAGCTTACCAATCAACCACGCTCCGGCTACCACTTGTTGAATATGTATGTGGACCAGGTAGAGCTGAGAGCAAATCCCAATAAGATACACGTGGCCAAAAGCCATTTCAATCCCAAGAATCACAATTCACAGCAGAAATTCTTTACTCAACCGCACAGGAATCACAAATCACAAAACAATGAAGATAAAATGATCATTTTACATACCTACAAATAACTTCCCGTTCCGTTTCCGGTTCATTTCCTTTCAGTCCGCATAGCGGAACTGACACAAATGAACAGTTTTCTCAATTCTATCCGAAGCGAATGCACTGCGCAGTGGAGTGGAAGACTCGAAGAAGTGAACGTATGTACATAACATAGTCATCCATATGCTTGAAGAAAGCTTGATTTGTACACAGGCGCCTTCATCTTCAAAGCAAATCTCTAGGCCTAAAGCTGCAACGTGAATCATTCAATGTGTACTATCCATGTATGTATGTTCGTATTTTTGTACGTACGTACTACAGCGACAGCGCTGTTGTAGATGCGTACCAAGCCTACGTTACGTACATATATCTGCCTTACATATACATACTGTATGTACCAACTTGTTGTAGGTACCTACCTAACATAAATATCGCACGACTTGTTTGTACATAACATAAAAACGTTAGTGGTCGGTGGTGTGGTGTGGCCATTAACGACCAGAGAGAGGAGGACAAAGGTCCCCAAGGTGCTCGATGCAGTTGAGTTGCTTGCGACTGCGGTAGTTGCTATGGGTGTCTAAATTTCAAACGGATTAGATCATCGTAACGGTTCAGCTGTACACAGTACAACAATAACGCAATTACGCACGAATAATAAGAATAATAATACTCATGCGGAATATTTTTTATGTATATTTTCCGTATAATATTGTTGCAGTGAGATGGTTCAGCGATTAGCCAGCGTTCTCTTTCTTGTTGAAATTTTAGCTCTCACGATTACCATCTGTACCTTGACAGTGCAGTATTTGGAGAGAAAGGACTTGGCTTGTCGCTTTTTCCTGGCATACTTGACCCAAAAGGGCCAATGCAACAATAACAATGCCAAATTAGTTGAACCCAGAAATGAAAGCGTGCCTGCCGCCCCAGTTCCCATAAGACGATTGGAGGAAAACTTTACCATCGTCACTGGCTATTTTGACATCGGTAGGGGTAGTTGGAAACACTCAACTCGCTCGCGCGAAACTTATCTCACGTTTGCAAAATTGGTACTCAACTTGAAAGTGCGACTGGTAATCTATTGCGAGGTTGGCGACTTTGCCTACTTTCACAGCTATCGGGTGGCTCGCGGTTTGGCGGACTTGACAAGAATCCACGTGTTCAACAGGGACGACTTGGAGTTGAACCCCATGCGGCGCAGAGCGCAAGAGATTATTCGCAGAGAGGGGCAGAATTGGAACCCTAAATGGGCAGCCAGCATGCGAAGTAAACCGGAAGCGTTCAGCTTTTCCTACGATTTGCTCACCTATAGCAAGCCGTTCCTATAGTCCGCTAGCTACATACGTACGTGCAGTAGGTACTCGTAATGTACATACTGTACACTATGATATTTTGTAAGTACGGTACATACATAGGCTTTGGTTTGACTGTCTTGAGCAACCCGGAAAGAATGCTAATTGATTGTATATTGTATAGTACACCTGTTGTACGTACTAGTATATTGTACATATTGTACTATATTGTATAGTACACAGTCTATATTGTATTAGTATCATATTGTACTACAGGGTGTCTCATAATAAACCATCCACCTTCCCGTGCATGTAACTCTGGAACCACAACTTAGATTTTAATGCGGTTTCTTGTATTTTGTAGCCAAGGCTTCAACTGAGATGTATACAAAATTTTAGCTTCCTAAGCCCAGTGGAAGCTGCTCAAACACCTCTTTTCTCCAGCGGTCAAAAACAAGGTTTTTCGAACTGTTAGTGCCGATTTAGGGGTAATTCTGTGCATGATTTATAATAAAATTAGCCTTGTAATTAAGAAAGATGTCCCAAAATGCTAGGAAATGTGTATCTCATGCAATATCCCCAGTGCCAGCATAGCAAACGCATGAAACAGGGTATCTTGAAAAACAAAAACCGATATTTTCTCCATAGTAAAGGAAAACGTCGATTTTGAGGTTCGAGATTTAACCGTCGTAGTTTCCGAAGTATTTGGACCACATAGTTGAAATTTTGTACACTTACTTGTTGAAGCCTTGGCTACAAAATACAAAAAACCGCATGAAAATCTAAGATGTCGTTCCAGACTTACATGCCCGGAAAGGTGGATGGTTTATTTTGAGACACTCTGTATATTGTATTGTATTGTAAATGTTGTCAGTTGTACTATATTGTATAGTACACCTGTTGGTAATACTACCAACAGGTAATTAATTACCACCACCCTGCAAATTTACTTACCAATGTGTGCGAAAACCTCTACATATGTGAGTGTACAAGTACGTACTATGTACTAAACAATACAGTACATACAGCTATCGGACTATACTGCACCTGGCCGCAGAAGAAGATTACTTTCGTACACGATTTTACTACTGGATGGACTTGGGATACGGTCACGGCGATGCGAAGTATTTCCCCCGAGACGACGTCTGGAGTCCACGCAAACTGATGCAACCGCCCGCAAGTGAACAGTTCACGCTTGTACGACTGCGGAATGAGTTACGATTTAACCTAACCTCTGCTCGCACAGATCAGCTGTATCGACAGGAAATCTCGGTGCTTATCGGCGGGTTTTTCGGCGGGCCAAGGGAATTGACGATTCTGTTTCACGAACTCTTTTCAGAAGGTGGTGAGCCTGCTGGCGCAAGGTTACATGGACGATGAGCAGACCGCCTTTGCCTTAAAGGCAAGGGGTCCCCTAACACCAACTTTCGAATTTTGAGTTCAAACCAATTTTATCATAAACTATATTTAACCAAGTCTTTTACAAAGTCCAATGTACAGTACAATAAAGTCTTCGAATAAGTCGTGAATGGATAGGAACTTTGAAAAGCGGTTTTTCGTAAAAGACTCGGTTAAAAATATAACTATAGTTTGTGATAAAATTGGTTTGAACTCAAAATTCGAAATTCGGTGTTCGGGGACCCCTTGCCTTTAATGATCCGGGAGCGGCCGCAGCTTTATCACATTGCGGTTGGTGATTGGTTCAGTGTGTTTTCGCTGTTTTCATGAGAGACAAATTACGATGGTTATCGCAATACCAAAAATATATACTTCTGCTTAGAGGAAGAATGGAGGACGTACATACAGTGTAAACGAAAGAGAACATCCCTGGCATGCGCCCTAACTATTTACGTACATATGTAGTCGTCCATTCTTCCCCTAAGCAGAATTATATATTTTTGGCAATACCGATCCAAATCAATATTATACACCTGCACATAGCACCGGCGACACTTGTATACATATTGTAGGTAGGTAGGTAGGTAGGGCACTGGGGGTAAACCCGGACACGGGTGTAAACCCAAACACCTAGAGTGTAACTCATCAATCATACGACGTATTCTCACGAATCGATTCCTTGAACTCTCCTCTTTCAAATGAGCTACCATGTTCATCGTTTGCTGGAAGCGGAAAGTTCAGAAAAAGCTTAGAGGTGTCCCAGTTACCCCGTGTCCGGTGTACCCATAGTCCGGTTTACCCTGACTGTGTGTACTGCTCAGCCAATCTTATACAATGACCAAAAGTAGTAACGTGTTAGTTGCCTGAATGTAAAGCCGGACGATTTATCGATTGCCCTCCCTTCTCCTGCAAAATCTATGTATGATGTATACATTTGTACAGGTGTTGTAGTATGCATGCACTATGCACTGTACTGGGTAGCCTATGTGGTATTTTATTTACCTTCTCCTTGATTTGATACGTTCGTTCGTTCACACATTTGTTGTACATGTGTACAAACAACATCACAGGCAAAAATAACAGCACAGCCTGAGTACGTACGTCCAGAAGACTATATACCCTATCTAGTATAGTGTCCCATCCCATCTAGTGAGTGAGTAAGAAAGAGCATTCGAAGAAATGAAGCAACTGAAGAACTACTTGCCCATCGATGACCCTGCAGCTTCTTTGGAAGAAGCTAAACAGATGTCGCTCATTTTGAGACCCGAATGGAGTTCAAATGGTGGTTTACAACATCAGGTAGGCTGTCCTTTGGCCTTAGCACAAGCACAATATATCCCTCAGGACCTCGTGAAAAATGGACCCTTCGTTTTGTCATTCCAGTGGTTCGGAGATGGTATTACGAATAAAATTCTCAGCATATGGCATGACAAAGTGGGAGCAGAAAACAGAATATTGATCAGAATTCATGGAGAAAGGACAGATTTGCTGATCGACAGGTAGAATATGTACAGGCTGTTTACTATGATATGTCACCTCAAAAATGCTCATAACTGTTGTATTAATGCATGGATTTCACCCAATTTTTTTGCACTAGAATCCTGAAAATATGCCTAACAAGCTTGCAAAATTTCATTAACATATGCTCACTATTAACGAAGAAACAAGCGACGACTTTTCAGGACCCATTTTTCGAAGTGCCCACCTCCACTCTTCAGCACTTGTGCAGCCGTCTTCAAAACTCTGGAAAATACTCTTTTTCAAGCATGTTCATAAAGATTGCGGCAATGTTCCCTCAATGTTCAGGGGTTGTAAGCTGCAGAAGATCCGAATGGATGCTTGAATGGAGCGGAACAGCACACCTTCTGCCATGTGGACTTTGAAATTCGAGCGCTTTTCACGCCACTGCAGATTTTGACCCAATGTTTGAGGCTTCATAATTCCCTTCGTACTTAAGGCCCATCAATGAAATTTTGCATGTTAGTCAGGCATATTTTCAGGATTCTTTTAAAAAAATTTTGGTTCAAATCCCTTCATTAATACAGAAGTTATAAGCATTTTCGAGGTGACATATCATAGTAAACACCCGTTACGTACAGGCTGTTTACTATGATATGCAACCTCTAAAATGCCTATAACTTCTGTATTAAGAGAGGAATTTCAACCAGGTTTTTTTAATTAGAAA
>JASAMW010001456.1:0-11446 GCA_030247985.1 Epsilonema sp. ZAB3_2
CAACAGCTAACTGCAGCTTTTATTACAAATATAAATTCCAACATGTAATAGACTCGACACAGTGGTACACAAAATATACAAACCGTGCAAATTACCGATCAACCGAATGGGCCCATTGCAATCTGTTCTGTTTTCTCTTTCACGTTTCTTCTTCATGCCTGCAGTCCCCTTCTGCAATACTCTGTCGACCATGATTCGGACAAATTAGCCAAATCAACGACGTGTACATACAGAGGAGGGCATTGCATGGATACAAAAGATGGAATTTATTCGAGGAGTCATCAAGTCTCCTGCGGCGTCGTTGGGCAGTGGCTCGTAGATTCGGCCGATTTCATTTCTCGCTTCCCCACCTCATCTCACGCCTTTCACCCATACTGCTCGCTCACGCGACAACCGAAAAGTGTGTTCAGTACAGTATGCTGCACGTGTGTGAGATGTTATTTGTCACGAAATTGTTGCAATAGAGTGAAAATTTCAGTTATCCAGTCCAGCCGGCTGGCAACGTACTGTACGTTGCGCTACATTAAAATTGACATGTTTGCTGCAGGCTGGGTTGTACCTACGTAACCAATCAGCGGTGACGATTTTCGTATCATCATCTGCCTCGACGATAAAGTTTTTATCTGCACGATAGCGATAATGACGAGAAACTGCAGCGGAAAGATTTGCGATACGGCCTTTTTGTTGTTGGATATGTTCAGTACTCCTGGACGGCATTCCTATTTCTATGTGCTTTCCAAGTTCTTTCGTCAACTTTTACTGGTTTTTGCGGTTTATGGGATCCTTTTTGTCGGCGACGTCTGTTCTGATTTGTGAGTGACAACCGTGTACATCTACTACTTCGCTGCCTATCGTTCCGTATCGCCGGCCGTCGCACGTTTGAATCGGCGCCGAGACATTGAAACTTGATACGTCCAACTAAGTACTGTACATGTGCATGTGAATCCTGACCAGGCTCGGCCCGTCTTTGATCAGTCCCTTTCTTACACTTCGGCGACCGGATTTTGGGGGAGGAGCGACGTAAAAACTCACGAGTGTTCGTCAAGTAGCCACCTCATTCCGCTGTCCCTGCCCGTGATAGACAACGTAAAGTCTGTTCTCCCTCAGGGGCGATAAGAGATAAAAGTCAAGGTTGTACAGCAGCTGCGTTTCATTTTGGGTATTTTGCCCCTTGGGCCAACAGTGACGGTATGTGGATGATGATGGTCTCTCTGGTCCACTCCATCTTTCTTCTTCCATATGGATGGGCCATCAGCAACTGAAAGGCAAAAGTGCACTCGATTTTGCTGTCCACTGAACTTTCAGCATCAGAAGAGCGTAGAAAGAGAAGCGCACGTCATGTACCAACGTGCATTTTCTCCCGATATCTCATCATTCCACGTCCACTGTTGCTAGATAGATATCGCGCCACTTTCTTCAATTTCGCGTCCAGCGGACTGAACAAGAAGAGAGGATCCGCGATTAAGATTTTTCCTACACGTATTTGAAAATCTCACGCCAGAATCGGATTTTCCTTGCGATCATGGATGCATATTCTGCCACGGGGTTTGGCTCAAATCCATTATCTTTCACTTCCAACCACGGAATACTACGGTATATTCCATCTACGTTCTCCCGCATTTTTGTTTCGCTTGTTGTTGGAGTTGTTGTTGCTGGCGTCGAGAAATAATTATGCAATATTCCCTCAAAAAAACAGTTTGACATTTGCCCGCAAGTGACCTGGCTGGCTGTGGGATTTCTTCGGACTAACTTCGGACTATGGCAGACTCCATTGAATCAGTAACACAGTTTCCAGGATTGTAGTATTCCACAACTGCTGAAGTCGAACGACGCAACAATTGGGGTCCGCAACTGCTGCGTGACGACGACAAAATTCACCTGGGGTAAAATAGTAAGGTCTCTATTGAAATTATTGGCCTCCCTCCCACCTTGCCTCACTCTCCCTCTGCCTTTTCGTTCAAATTCTGCCTCCTACGCTGCTCACAATTCGCACATACACACGCCCCTTCTTATCGATGTACTTATGAATTATTTTCATTGTGGTGACATAATAAACGTATGTATGTAAGTACACGGAGTATAAACTAATCATGTAGTTTCCGGCCAGCTGTGCGGTTCTCCAACTCGAGCGCTTTTTTATGGGGCGGCTGGAATGGGCATAAAAAGGTGGACAGTGGTCATCAGTTTGTGCGCCTCTGTCCTCTGGCCACTGGTGTTGGAACGCATCCTCGTCCTTGCCATCCCCATCAACAATGGAGTTATCGGTAAGCGCAGGCAGCTTGCCAACCATTGGCTCTCCGACACAATTGCTAGTCACTTCTTTTCTAGGTGATCCAAAGATCTCCTGTCTCGACGATTCCATGCAGCTCACAATTAGAACCCAGAGACCGCTGCATGGCCACCTGTACATCAAGGGAATGTTCAAACACGAAGGCTGTCACAGAGATCTCACAGAAGGAGGCGCATTCGGGGCTGGTGCAGGTGGAGGCGGGGCAGGAGGCTATGGCAATGGTAACGGCGGCGGCAACGGTTTCAGTCGTTTCAACGCTCAGGGCAGTGGAGCCAGCACCAAAACAAACTTTACAGTACCATACAGGGGATGTGTATTGGTCACCAGAGAAAGATCGGTGAGTTGCAAAAATGATGTTGCAATTTGGTAATCGACCAATACGACAGTACGCTATGCGAACATTTCAGGTGAGCCCAGCTGGCTTGTCTCATACTGCCACAGTTGTTGTCCAATTTCACCATCTGTTTTTGACCAAAGTTGACAAAGCATATAAGTAAGGATATGAACCCTAAATGTATGTACATACACGTACAGTACCTGTAACTGTACGTAACGTATCATATGTCGAAGCGGCCACAGCCATAATATCAAGGATCCATGAACAAGAATAGAATCTTGCATGGCCTGCGGAGATCGATCCCTGACCGGAAACGTCGTCCTTAAAATAGCCGAAGGAAATAATGATCGATCATATACATGCTGGATCGTATATATAAATGTACGATCGTGAATAGAAATGTATGATGCAAATAGAAATGTATGATCGTATATAGAAATGTACGATCGTATATCAAGGTAGACGCGATAGCGGAACCTCGAGAGGCTCACGAACGAAGCTCCGCCGCGTCCCACCTTACTTTGTCATGTGTAAATAGGAGTGACAGAAATAAAAAAACACATTTGCTCATAACTCCTGAGCCAAGAGGCGGACTGAGCTGAAATTTTGCCTGAAGATGCCCCCTATGGGTACGTATCTGCTGGCAAAATTTCAGCTCGATCGGCTTAGTGGTTAGGGCGCTACGGGCGAAAAACCTATTTTTGAAAGGTGTGGACAGCTTATGTACTGAAAAACTGTTCCCACCGTAACTTTTCAACGAGTCGTGGGATCGAGCTCGGTTTTTTTTTAAAAGATGGGAAATGTAAAGATCTTGGGAAAGTGGTCCGAGCACTTTTTGCGTTTAAGGCCTCTGACACCCTTAAAATTGCGATTTTGTGGTAAAAATAGTTGCAAAGTTCCAACGCATACTCCTCCCTGGATTTTTTTCGGATCTGAGTGCTAGGTACACCAAAAGATAGATCTCACTCTACTCTCGATGAGACTTTTTTTAGATTTTTAAAATTCGCTTTGGTTCTCGAGTTATGAGCTGTCAAAGTTGGTCGTTTTTATGTTTGGCTTTAGCAATACTTAAGGACGCGACAGACAGCTGAAATGAGTGCGTGCCGCACTTTAAAGGCCACATTTAGCATACCATTCGATTCGTCTTCAAAAGATCTATCGATTGCTGGCCACTGCGACAGGCTCATGCCTGATTCACATAGTAAAAATGCCTTCACATAGGCGAAAGTCGCAAAAGGTGTTATTTCTTTCAAAGTTTCGTTTTGTAGGCATATGACATACCATTCGATTCGTCTAAGCAAGATCTATCGATTGGAAACAATTTCTACATGCTTGTTTCCAATATGCCTGATTCACATAGTTCAAATGTATTCACATAGGCACAAAATAAATAAAACAAAAATTGGCTAAATGTAGTCACGTGATATACCATTCAATTCATCTTGACAAGGTCTACCTATTTCTTGCATTCTTACTAACCATCTCCTCGCTCATACCTGATTCACATAGTCTAGTCAAATTCACATAGGCTCAATCCACTCAAAAACAAAGAAATGTCCGGTGTAATTATGATGTATCTCGAAGTTCCACTAGTGCATCTCATCAACTCGAGCTCGGTTTTTTTTAAAAGAATTGCATTGCATGTGTTATGCACATTCACATACTCAATCACGTCTCAAAAACATAAAAAAATGTTCCATGTAATGTATGCTGTATCTCGAGGTTCCACTAGCACATCTCGTCAACTCGAGCTCGGTTTTTCAAAGATTTGTATGCATTTGTTATGCACATTCACATAAGGCTCAATTCCTCTCAAAAACATAAAAATGTCCAACGTAGGTATATCCCCTAAATATACGTATAATGTATCTCGAGGTTCCGCTAGCACATCTCGTCAACTCGAGCTCAGTTTTTTAAAAGATTTGTATGCATGTGTTAAAACAAGATGTCGATTGGGGACAATTTTGACATGCTTGTATCCTATATGCTTCTCACATTTCAAGTAGACGTGGCAGGAACCAGTGGAGAAGTGCTCCTTAGGAGCACGAAGGAAGTGAGCGAGAGGCTCACTAGCCTGCAGATGCTTATGGGGTTGACGTCGCAGAAACCAGAAGGTTCCAACCGCCCATCGCTGCCGAAACTTGCTACCCCTCCAAGTTGACAGCCTCTCGCACAATCTGCTGCCATCCGACTGGTGCGGGCATACTTTTGCCCATTCCCAGTCATGGCAAACAAAACTCTTCAATGACCTTTGTTGCCTCTCGCCTGCTTCTGTATGCCTGATCACATGCAAAACGCTGGATCCAAACCATAATATTTGGTCATCTTAACTAGGTATTTATATGTATGTAAACATGCACATGCTTGTAAATAATATGGTGCAACAAAAAACCTTGAGCATTGGTTCAAAGACAAAAAAATGTGATGTTTCCTCAAAAGTAGAATCATACATACATACATACCAGTAAAGATTTCATGTCTTAAGATAGCTTTTCCTGTTTATCCTGAACAACAGCAAGTGATAACTTCAGCTGAAACTTAATGATTCCAAAGCCGATATTTTGAATCGAGAAGATCGAACTCTGGTGGACCTCTCACCTCCTATTTGGCAAGAAAGAAACGGCTGGTCATATTGGAAGCCATTGTTGAATGGGTACGTACTACATGCGAATGCCCATGCGAGAAAGAATAAACATACGTACAATACATATGCACATACTTATTCATAACGCTGCATGGATCAGGCATACAGAAGCAGGCGAGAGGCAACAAAGGTCATTGAAGAGTTTTGTTTGCCATGACTGGGAATGGGCAAAAGTATGCCCGCACCAGTCGGATGGCAGCAGATTGTGCGAGAGGCTGTCAACTTGGAGGGGTAGCAAGTTTCGGCAGCGATGGGCGGTTGGAACCTTCTGGTTTCTGCGACGTCAACCCCATAAGCATCTGCAGGCTAGTGAGCCTCTCGCTCACTTCCTTCGTGCTCCTAAGGAGCACTTCTCCACTGGTAGAAATGTACGATCGTATATAAAAATGTACGATCGTACATTTTTATACACGATCGTACATTTATATACACGATCGTACATTATTATACACGATCGTACATTTATATATACGATCGTACATAAAAATAGGTGATTATTTGAGCTCGAAAAGCGCGCGCAATCTTCAAGCAGACCGCAGAGTAAGGGAAGTTTCCAAAGTATTTTCGTGTTCTCTTGTCGTCTACTGGCATCAATAAGCATTCGCTATCTATGTCAACAAGATTTGGTGCTTCTTCTCAGCTTTCCAACCATCAGCATGGCGTCAGCTACTAACGGCCAAGGTATCCACATGACCAACTAGGCAAAATTCGGCCATATTTTCGTTTCTGTGAAGAGAGTGCGAGCTTGTGTGCAGGGAGATTGCGCGCGCTTTTCGAGCTCAGATAATCAACTATACGATCGTACATTTTTATGTACGATCGTGTATAATAATGTACGATCGTATATATCAATGTACGATCGTATATATCAATGTACGATCGTATATAAAAATGTACGATCGTACATTTTTATGCACGATCGTACATTTCTATGTACGATCGTACATTTATATATACGATCGTACATTTATATATACGATCGTACATTCATATACACGATCGTACATTATCATACACGATCGTACAATTTATACGTACGATCCAGCATGTAAATTATCGGTTATTTCAAGGACGACGTTTCCGGTCAGGGATCGATCTGCGCAGGCCATGCAAGATTCTATTCTTGTTCATGGATCCTTGATAATATGCTTGTGCCATGGCGAGAAACGGCAGAACGGTATTTCGTTCAGGCTAACATGCTTTTACATGGAAGCCGCCAAGCATGTGACCACACGGTACGAAGTCAGCATGATTCCAACAACAGTAATAGAAAAGCAGCGAGAAATGCCAGTCTGCGGCTACACCATACTCGCTGGCAACTTGGACGGACCGCCGGTCAGATATGCCAAAGTCGGTGACAAGGTCTTTCACAAGTGGACGTGCGAAGCAGGTACAGTTTAGCCAAAAATATAGCTGTTACTGGATCTGTCGTACGTATGCACGGCCTAATTTCCTCTACTTTTGAAACTTGAAGGAGTCCATGGCATGCTAGTGCATTCGTGCGTGGCCAAAGATGGAATTGGAAACAGTTACGAATTGCTCGACGACAAAGGGTAATACTTTATCATCGTTCCAATATCCTTATTTGTTTTCGTACGTTGTTCGTTTATTTATGATCATACGTACATACGTACAGTATATGAATTGTAGATGCGCCATCGATCCAGTAGCACTGGGTGACCTCACTTATTCCGACGATCTCATTATGGCCTGGACGCAAGTGCACGTTTTCAAATTCGCTGATCAGATGGTCGTTTCCTTCCAATGCCAAATAACCTTATGCGTCAAAGCGGACGATGGCTGCGAAGACGTCACCGTATGCCACCAAGAAACATGGCCTCGGCCCACCGTGACATAATAAAGCATTATTATGCATATACGTACTTACATAGGGTACGTCATACTTACATAACTACGTTTACGTATTTTTGAAGCCGCCCAAGTGTGAAGCCGGCAATATTCGAATTCCCGCGGGTCGACCCTTTGTTCCTCCTCCACCTCGAATTCCGCCATCTCCGTCTCAACCGATTCGCGGTCCTCAACCCGGTGACTCAGCCTACGGCCGCGGAGGGCCTTCTCCCACCTTGCGGCCTCCAGCACCAAGGCCTCGACCTGTCAGGCCTCCTCCTCGACCAGTTGTCACACCGCCTCTGCCTCAACCTGCTAGGCCTCGGCAACCGTCATACGGACTACAAGGTGGAGCGACTGTTGGCAGCAGAGGAAACGGACTTTCTCCGCCCGCTCCTCGGCCTCCGCCTCCTCTGCCCTCCGCCTATCCACAAGGCCCCGCAGTGCCTTCACCTTCCCAACCGCTGCGACCTCAACCGCCACCGAGAACCAATCCTCCTCCACTGCAACCGCCTCCGCCTACTCGCACCAATATCAGACCTACGGCGCCTCGCGTCAACAATATTTACCAGCCTGGAACTGCCGGCGCTCTTCCGGGTGTGACCAGAGTTCCGGTTCGAATCGCCAGACCGAGTCCGCCGGCTCCGCCGCCCTCCTTCGTCATCGAAGGCAGATACGACACTGTGAACGCCGGCGAAAATTCCCAAACTGATTTGTCGATATTTCTGCCGGAAGTTTTCCGTCCGACTTTCCATCCTCCACCGCCGCCGGCGGATCCGTTCGAGAGATCCTCCACCAAGTACTCGGACAGTTATGCTGCCAAGAAGCATCGGACATTTCGGCGTCAAGTGCCGTACGTGAAGGCGAAGTCGAGAGGAGACGACGACAGGGCGCCTCGGCTGAAGAAGAACGCGGCGGCTGCCAGGGCGCAGCAGGAATTTATCGATTCTGCTGCCATCGACGGCACGCTGGACCTGAGCAGTCAAGATATTCTAGTTTTCAATCTCGATGAAAGCATCCCAGGCCTAGGTAACCTCACTTTTTGCATTTTGTTTTAGCAAAAACTATAGCGTAGTGATGTGTAGTGTTTAAACATACTTGCAAAGTGTAAAATTTGCAGTGCCGTCATCGGAAGCGTCGCTGTCTGGGGTTCTTCAAGAGGATGTGGACGGTTATACATCCGCAGTTGATGCTTCTTCTTCAGCAAGGACATGCATGTCCAGGGTGACTTTGGCTCAGATTACCGGTTTTCTTCTGCTCTTTTTCTTTTCTCTCTCCTTGATTTTAGCTTGCTGTCAACGGCTTTACTATCTTGACAAGCTGAAGAAAATCAGGGGTGATATTTGATTGTGTATTGGAGGGTATGGTATGTCCGTATGTAGTATGTAGTGTACACCGCCCTGAAGTCGCTATGGTAGTCATGGGTGGCTAATGAAAAGGGGGGTCTCGTCATAGTCTATACTGAGGGGGGGTCTCGTCATAGGGGGTCTCGTCATAGCATATACAGAGGGGGTCTCGTCATAGGGGGTCTCGTCATAGCTTATGTACAGAGGGGGGTCTCGTCATAGGGGGTCTCGTCATAGCTGAAACACAGAGGGGGGTCTCGTCACAGTTTATACATAAGGGGTCTCGTCCCCCACCTGGGGGGACATCCCCCGACTCGGGGACGTCGTCCCCCAACTGGGGGACGCTGGAGGCGACACTCAGCCACATTGTAGGAGGCGCCGCAAAAAACTCATAAACTTGATGTTTCAAGTTTAGTTTATGTTACACCTGGGAGGTGAGCTCCAGGTCGGTATTTACCCAGCATTCTAAGGTGCGTGCAGAATTCTGTACACACCTTTTTGCCTGGGTAAACACCGACCTGTCTCAGGTGTAACATAAACTTGAAACATCAAGTTTATGAGTTTTTTTGCGGCGCCTCCTACAATGTGGCTGAGTGTCGCCTCCAGCGTCCCCCACTTGGGGGACGACGGCCCCAACTTGGGGGACGTCCCCCAGATGGGGACCCCCATCACAGGGAGGTCTCGTCATGGGGTCTTGTCACAGGGCCCCTGTGACGAGACCCCCTATGACGAGACCCCCTATGACGAGACCCCCTATGACGAGACCCCCTATGACGAGACCCCCCTATGACGAGACCCCCTATGACGAGACCCCTATGACGAGACCCCCCTATGATGAGACCCCCCCACCCTGTGTATAGGCAATGACGAGACCCCTATGACGAGACCCCCCTCAGTATAGACTATGACGAGACCCCCCTTTTCATTAGCCACCCATGACTACCATAGCGACTTCAGGGACCGTAATGTCAAGCAGTAAAATGTACAGTCTGTGTATTAATGATTTTTTTGTTTTTGTTGCCCAATCCAGCTGTAACCAGTACGTAAACGGGCCACGATCATGTAGCTTATGTATGCAAACCTGCTTCCTTTGAACTTTGGTACATACAGGTGTTCGCGATTCGCATAAATTTGTAACCTCAAGTTCCTTCTGCTGTGTAGTTTTTGGTTTTCTGGTTCAAGTTGACTATTCAATAGTACGGAAACGTGTTTCCAAGCTTGCAGGCCTTCACCTTGTAAATCTTTCATGTGCATAGCTTTACGTATCTCTGTTCTGTAGTGGTATGCCATGTTGGCTTGCATGCGTGTCGTCACATGTTCCCGTTTGTTTCTTTGCTCATTTGATTACTATGTTGTCATGGTTGCCAACATCCACAAAGAAAGTCTTCTTTTCGTTGCCGCTTTTGCAATCGTGTGTGAGAAAGCTTGGCTTGTTTTCAAAGTTGACAATACCAGATTGAATCTGCATTGACAGCTTTGCTTGTATCCACTGGTCAGTCTAGCCACTGGCTGGCTGGCCATGCCATGCAATTGACTATAGTCTGGTTGAATGAATACCAACGTAGGGGGCTGTTTCCGTGTCCGTGACTCCGTGGTCTGTTGATGGGTGTAGCGCGATCAGCATGCTCTGTCAGTCAGTCAACGGTTGCTCTCTACTTTGAGGAAATTACCGGAAATAGAGCTAGGGTCTGTCGCCTTTGCCGCAAAATGTTCGCATAGCGTCCAATCGGTTGTCACTAACGATCTTATGGTCTCCTAGAAACGCGCAGAAGGAGACCCAGTTAGCGGTTATGAGTTGTTGACGAAAGCAAAGGTAGGTACGAGCACTATGCGTTCGGTGGTGGCTATGGTCACCCACGTGATAGCGAGCTAATAGTATGCCGATGCCCTTGTGAATAGTCGATTTCGTAGTCTATGCTTGTTCCTACGTAGGTAGGTACACCTGATTTATGTACACTATGTAAGCGCAGGTACATATACTAATATCAAGGATCCATGAACAAGAATAGAATCTTGCATGGCCTGCGGAGATCGATCCCTGACCGGAAACGTCGTCCTCAAAATAACCGAAGGAAATAATGATCGATCATATACATGCTGGATCGTATATATAAATGTACGATCGTGAATAGAAATGTATGATCGCAAATAGAAATGTATGATCGTATATATAAATGTACGATCGTATATAGAAATGTACGATCGTATATAAAAATGTACGATCGTACATTTTTATACACGATCGTACATTTATATACACGATCGTACATTATCATACACGATCGTACATTTATATATACGATCGTACATAAAAATAGGTGATTATCTGAGCTCGAAAAGCGCGCGCAATCTCCAAGCAGACCGCAGAGTAAGGGAAGTTTCAAAAGTATTTTCGTGTTCTCTTGTCGTCTACTGGCATCAATAAGCATTCGCTGTCTATGTCAACAAGATTTGGTGCTTCTTCTCAGCTTTCCAACCATCAGCATGGCGTCAGCTACTAACGGCCAAGGTATCCACATGACCAACTACGTAGGCAAAATTCGGCCATATTTTCGTTTCTGTGAAGAGAGTGCGAGCTTGTGTGCATGGAGATTGCGCGCGCTTTTCGAGCTCAGATAATCAACTATACGATCGTACATTTTTATGTACGATCGCGTATAATAATGTACGATCGTATATATCAATGTACGATCGTATATAGAAATGTACGATCGTATATAAAAATGTACGATCGTACATTTTTATGCACGATCGTACATTTCTATGTACGATCGTACATTTATATATACGATCGTACATTTATATATACGATCGTACATTCATGTACACGATCGTACATTATCATACACGATCGTACATTTATATGTACGATCCAGCATGTAAATTATCGGTTATTTCTAGGACGACGTTTCCGGTCAGGGATCGATCTGCGCAGGCCATGCAAGATTCTATTCTTGTTCATGGATCCTTGCTAATATGTT
>JASAMW010001458.1:0-12884 GCA_030247985.1 Epsilonema sp. ZAB3_2
CCACGCACAACAGGATTTTTGAATCGTGGGCGGCATTGATGGTGCAATTGACGCCTACAAATAAGCGTGGCGTGACTGCAGCAAGTCACACTACCACTCTGTACGTATGTTTCTGCAAAAACAACGAACAACTTCCTAGCTTCCTCATCAACAAAACAGCATACAGCAACCGTATGATAGTACGTTATAACACCAAACCGTATTACGATGCTGATATGATAGGTACGACATGCGCAGCCATAACCTACAGATGCATATGTACGTACGTTGCATACGTACGTGTACGAACGTACAGTACATACATCGTATGTATTTATGCTTGTTTATAATATGCATGTATATGGACAGAGGATGAGAAGGAAGTGTAAACAAGTTTTCCGCAGTCTGGGCCCACAGGATTGTCGTAAGTTGTGACAGTTTCCGCGTGTACACATACTGCACTGTATTGATATGCATATCGAAAAGGACACGCCAGACTGTTTCAGGCAGCAGGAGTTAGTAGTGTGACACTCGTTCCACTTATATTGCTGTATGTACAGTACATATTTTATATACACGTTGCCCACGTGCCAACAGAAACTCAAGAAACTGTTGCTGATAGTCAACTCTCAACTCTGCCATCGTTTCTATATAAATTCTAAAAAAAAAATCAGAAAATATACTTTCTGAAATCCAACGGCTTTTACGGCCTTGATAATGGAAGGGCCTAAACCTAAAGTTGTATATCACCAAAGACATAGATGGATGGCTACACCGACCGGTTCATTGAAAGTACCTATCCCTTTTCATATTAAATTTGCGCGAGGATTGCGTGCATACTGCATAAAGGCGTATACCCAGCTGTCCAATCGTCGATGTCAACACCGTGTCCTTTTCATTGTCTAGTAGGACAAACAATCATAATTTTACCACCGAGAGAGACAATTCAATGCTGAACCACATCCCCTTGGAGGATTATGTTTCAAAGTTCTCCAGGGAATACCATCTTATACCGTATACTGCTGTTCTGAGTTTTGAACATAACCGTTGCAGCGGATGAAGACTGCTTGCCGTACATCGCCGATTTATCACAAATGGAGTAAATTAATGAA
This sequence comes from Epsilonema sp. ZAB3_2, assembly GCA_030247985.1. Classification (NCBI taxonomy): domain Eukaryota; kingdom Metazoa; phylum Nematoda; class Chromadorea; order Desmodorida; family Epsilonematidae; genus Epsilonema; species Epsilonema sp. ZAB3_2. Next base: position 1,092 of record JASAMW010001458.1, read on the forward strand.
GTTGGGTCAAAATGTGGCCTTGCTTAGCGGATTTTGCGACAAATTTACTGCCCTATGATATCAATCAGTGCAGTGGATGAAGAATAGCTCTCTTTAATGTCTCGTTGAAAAATCATATCCTGTCCCATCAGTTAGAAAACAAGAGCGCACCACAATCTAAACAACGAAACGAGGATAGCCATAGGCGATGCCAAAAGAAAAGTTGAACAATAACACCTGCCCCGGTGCAGAAACGGAAGCAGCAGAAGAGCAGCTCGCATCTCTCTTGGTCGACACCGGAGGCGACAAAGAGAAGGATGCGCTCGAGCTCTGTCTGTACAACAATCTTCCCACTCAAATTTCTCCATCTTATTTTTCCTCTACTTCATCCGCTTCTTCTCCTTCAACTACTGCCTTTCTTCCAGTTTCATCCTGCATTAACGGCCGCAATCCAGCTTTGTCAACTGGAGCCATACCTGTGGTCCGTTTGCCCAAAGGTGGTCAACGAAGGTGTATTCGAAGTCGAAGTAGATCGCGCCAGACTTGCAACCATCGACTAAAGTACTGCATCCTGGCATCGGCAATTCTGCTGCTTCTCCTGCTCATCACCGGCACTCTTGCCTTTGTGCTGGGTCGCCATCATGCCGCCATTGCCAGCGCCTCCGCTTGCAGTTACGGCGACTGCAAGGAAAAGACACAAACGACGGAAATTCGACCGGGGCCGAAAATACGTCGTTTGCCTCGAGATCTTCTACCGCTGAGTTACGATCTGCACTTAGACCTACGTGACTTCCACCTTGAGAAGGTGGAAGCGGATGTGACGGGAGAAGTTACTGTGCTTTTGGAATGTCAGAGGAGCACAGACAAGATCGTTTTTCACGCTGGAGCCAGTGTGGAACTGTTGCAGACGATAATTCGGCACGACTCCTCATCCACCCGAATTCGTTGGAAGTCGATAAGCCGAGAAAAGAATATTCCCCTGTTCACTGTTCAAACAGAGGAGAAGCTTACCCGAGGCAATTTCTACAAAATATTCATCAAGTTCAAGACAAAGATTTGTCAAACGGGAGTCGAAAGTGGCGTGCACTGCTACGCGAATTCGCTGACCACCAAACTGGAACCGACTTTCGCTCGCCATCTCTTTCCTTGTTGGGACGAACCGGATCTGAAAGCCGTTTTCAACGTGTCCCTTACGCACTCACCCAGGGTCAAAGTATTGAGTAATGCGGCTTTGTGGCGCCAATTCAGTGATATGGAAGGTGAGGTCAGTGTCACTGATCAATTTCACGAGACTCCGCCCATGTCCACTTTCCTGTTCGCCATTGTACTGGGTCATTTCGTACCAGTGGTCAAGAGGAGTCAACGGCGAGCAGTTCGCATTTCTGTATGGACTCTACCTCAAGATTACGATGATGCGGCTTTCTCTGCAGACTATTCCGTCCACATGTTCGATGTGCTAGAAGAGTTCTTTCGCATCAAATATCCGATGTCAAAACTAGACTTGGTTGCCAGCCGAAACTTTCCAGTTGGAGCGATGGAGAATTGGGGACTCGTCATATTTCAGAATGACGTCATCTTGATTAAGAAAGCTGACAATGGATTTCCAAATGTTGACGTTGATTACGGTTCAGGAGGTAAATGACCCTTTCACATCGGAAATAATACGCCCGGCAGGTCGCGCGCCCGACCCACGTCTTCGATGTGCATGGGCCATAATGGGTATAAAAGTACAACGTACAACCAAACACAGTAAAGTACAGCATATAAATCTGCTTTAGGGAATTTCCTATTTTCCTAAGGCAGAATTTTAATAGGGTATATACCTTCTTGGTACACAGTGCCTGTATCTCTGTTCTGTATCTGTCGTAGCTGGAGAGGATTCATTTCAAGAACTGGACAGTGAGTCCAGTTGGAGCCCCGAAGATATTCTTACTCGATACAGAACATCAAAGATCATCACCCATGAGCTGATTCATCAGTGGTTCGGAAATTTAGGTATGTACTGTAAAACATGCTCAATTCAACTCATTCTAGTGATAATTGCATTCGTAGTACGCATGAGATCTGCAAATTGTTTCAGTGACCATAGCCTGGTGGTCAGATTTGTGGCTGTCAGAGGGGTTTGCAACCTTTTTCTCCTCTTACTTCATGTTCAAGTCTTATCCAATGCTTGCTGAGTATGAATACTTTACTGACCTTAGCCATATTTTGAATCGTCAGACCTACGGCGCAAAAACTGCCCTGGTTCAGCCTCTGTACACGGAGCAAGACATCCACGAATCTTTTAATCAGTGGAATCTCTACTGCAAGGGTTCTGTGACAGTTCGGATGTTGTGGGATCTGATGGGAGAGCGTTCCTTGCGAGGCGGCATTATCCAGTATCTTCAAAGCCACGCCTACAAAAGCGTGACCAGTGAAGATCTCTGGAGGCATTTGGGAAACTTGACTCATCGCTCACTTCGCAATGTGGAGATTGGAAAAGTGATGCAGGCGTGGGTAGAGCAACCTGGGTTTCCAGAGGTGGAAGTGCGCAGGAACTACGAGAACGTGGGTGAAGTGTTGGTGAAACAACGACAGTCCAATGCTGCGCTCAACGTAACTGGCTCCAGCAACCTCACCTGGCCAATTCCCTTCTCCTATCATCTGCAAAATGATTCACTTGGCACTCTAGAAACAGCGCCATTTTGGCTGTACAACTCCAGCGTCCGTTTCTACGATCCAAAGCTGCAAAATGACTCTTGGATACTGGTCAACCCGAACTTTCAGTTTCCCTACCGGGTCAACTATGATCGGAACAACTGGAACCTTCTCATGCATCAACTGCACCGCAACCCACGACTCATTTCCAGCAGATCACGATTTCAGCTCATTATTGATGCTGAACTATACCTCATGAACTCTTACGATCTTCCTCTCTATGTAGAACTATTGGGATACCTTCACAAGGAGAACGACCTTCTTCCACTGCTAGCAGGGTTGGAAGCAGTGTGTAATTTGTTGAAAACTTATCAAAATACTTCAGCCTTTCAACTTTTGCTGCAATTTTTCAAATCGTTTTCCAATCATTTGGCACAGAGAAAACGGCAGTCAGTACTGTCGAGCGAGGAAGCTGCGGTGTGGCAGATGACAGGCAGAAGCAATCTTCAACACTATCGCTTCCTCTGTGCAGAGGACCATCGAAGCTGTCGTATGATGGAGAGACGCGAGGTTCAAGAGTTGCTCAACTTTGACGAAGGCCATGAAACGAAAGCGTACAGTTTGCGACAGTATGCTGCCGCGTGTCGCTTTTTGGAAGTCAACTCAAGGAGCTCCTTGGTCAACTCAAGCAAGATGGAAGCATGGATCGTACTTGGGAAGCTTCACGATGCTTTATCTCATCTTAACAGTGGTGCTTCGGTGCAGTTTTTGAAGTTGGCCGCCTGTATCAGGCAGGACGAAATCAGGGAAAAGTTGAGTCAAGTTCTAGTGAATACGCACGATGATTCAGCTCTAGTCGACGTCTTTATCAACGGCTTCTCCTTACAAGATCGCAGCAACCTTAGAATGGATGTGTGGAAGGGGCTTTCTCGAAGAAAAAGGCGACTCAGAATTTCCGTGGAAGACAGGGAAGAATTGATAAATCACATGCAATCTCAAGAAGAACTGGAGCTTGCGGCACATGTACTGACGGGCGCTGAAGAAGATAAGCGTCGAAAGTTGAAGCAGTTGCAGTGGAAACAGATCATTGGTGTGCCATGGCTCGAAAGTTGGCTATTGAAAGTAATTGAAGCAATGCAGTCATTGTAGCAAGAATAGATAAGCTATTTTCCGATAAAGAAGTTATTTTCCGATTTTGTCGATGCACCACTTCGCAATCTGAAAGAAAAGTGTGCCCCTTTTTGACGGCAATAAATCAATTTGTACGAAATGATATTTTTGTGTAATTGTATCCTAAAAAGCCACAAAGCACATAAGACGACATAACCGAACTGCAAAGGCAACAACGAATCCGCGCAGAACGCAGAGCCGCAGAACGCAGAATAAATTGCGCAGAACGCAGAGACGCAGAATACAGGGTGTAAATGGCGCAGAATAGTGATTGCTTAGCGTGCTGTGATGTTTAGAAAATACGCATCCAGACATGTACTCCTAGAGAGCTGTACGCGCCCACCAAAACCTGGGTGGGAAAGTTAGTTTGCCAATCTCAAAATTTCAAAAACTTTTTGGTAAACTAATAGTGCCACTCCCAAAAGCTTCCATTAGTGCAGTCAAAGGTCAACACAGCACCCTGGCAAGAAGCCATAATGAGGTAAATTTGGTGGGAGGTTATCATTGGGAGGTTGGGAGGTTATCATTGGGAGGTCAGGGGGTTATCTGGGAGGTTGCATTAACGTTCAACCCATCAGTGAAGAAGATCCATTGAGGTGTTTGAAGTGACTGGCGCTGGGCAGTGAATGGTTATATCTATTTTGCGCAGGCTGACAGATGGACTTTGAGGCTGCTTAGGCTGGGGCTTAGGCTTAGGCTGAGGCCTACCCCTCTGCATCCAATACCTAAGCCTAAGCCTTAGCCAAAAATGCAATGAAATACAAACTGCAGCGAAATGCAACTCCAACTGATTTCTTTACTTATGGGTCTAATGTTAAGCCATCACAGTTGGCATTCGTATTGACATCTGCATCAGCAGTCAAGCCGTGTTTGTGCCAGTGGAAACACAGTGCAAACGTTGGTGTTCAGCATCCATTTCAAATGAGACATTATTGGGAGTGGCACTTTTAATTTACCAAGAAGATTTCTAAAAATTGAGTTTGGCAAACTTAGTTTACCACTCAGATTTTGAGTGAATTTTGCCTAGCGCAGGCGCGCGTGGCGCCCTGATTTCTAGGAGTACATGGCTGAATCGTCCTTCTAAACTTCGCAGCACGCTAAGGGATTGCCATACAAATAGATTCTGCGCCATTTACACCCTGTATTCTGCGTCTCTGCGTTCTGCGCAATTTATTCTGCGTTCTGCGTCTCTGCGTTCTGCGCGGATTCGTTGTTGCCACTGCAAATGCATACGGTGGTGAACTCCAAAACGTACTTCGTACGTACGAAGGAAGATTCATCTTTCCAGTGGATTTGGATTATCCCGGATATCCGGGGAGTGCAGCGTGTGCATCATTGGTGAATTCTGAATAACATAAACATGAAAGATAGGTTGCTGTTTGTGTTGGCTCTGTTAGGCATCTGTTCCATGGGCAGCTGTAAGTGCAGTTTATTTCTCATCTCACTGTTTGCAGAGTTAGTTGGAAATTTCATTTATTGATATCTGGTCCGTGTTTTCTCTTGTGTAGGTGTCACATGTGAGAATCCGAAGGCGACTCCGAGTGGATATTCGACAAAGGACGCGTTTTTCCATCAGCAAACAACATTTATCGTAGAATTTGTGCTCAGTTGCTCCAACGATGCCAGGGTATGTATGTACGGTACAGTGATGTTATCACGTATGTACGAATGTAAAATTTGTGTATGTACTGTATGTGCGTATGTATGTGCGTACGTACGTATTGTATATACCGTATTTACCGCCGCATAACCCCTTATTTGCATAACCCCGAAGCTACCTGAAAATGTAAGCTGGTAGCAGCATCCCATGATGCATAGCTTCCCCCCCCCCCCCCCCCCCCCCAATGCATAGCTAGCCCCACGTAGGACCTTTCAGGGCTATGTACCGGAAAATACGGTATGTATGTACGTATTACGAGCTGCATAACATACAGTACGTCTATGTGTCATTTACGGTACAGCAGTACAATACTGTCGTGGATGATGTTGCGTAATCGATTTACAGGATCTGCCGTTGTACGGTGAAGTGAACGGGCGTTTGATTCCTGCTGCAATATCGGAGGAGACGGGCAGATACCAAATCAGTTGGACGTTGGATCATGAACAAGCTCCAGCTGGCAAATACGTTGTGAATGTGGTTGATGAAGACGGCTACGCAGCAGTCAGAAAGGTAAAAGCGCTTTCATTCAATCTTATTTGATCAACATTATGTACTGATACTATGTACTGTCGCAATGGATGTTGTGCATGCTTTCGTTGCAGGCTCAGCGCAACAGCGAAGATTTGAGCAAAGTCAAGAATTTGTTCAGCGTCACCATTGACCATCCAGTAAGTGACCACCATCGTCGTACATAGTTGTACACAGCAAATTTCCCTCAGCATGCCGCAATTTTTTGTTTGTGTATGTACGGTGCATTGTATGTTTCTGTTCTGTTTTGTTTGCAGGGTCCGTCAAAAGGTGCCTACATTTCTTCGGAGACTATCGCCTTTATTATCTCTGTCATAATCTGGTACTTTGCCTTCACGTACAAAAGCAGCTTGCACAGTTGAGCCGAATTCCTTTGGACCGCCTGTGATCGCTACAGTACCTAACCTACGTACAGTCCATGGAGAATGCAAATTTTTATGACGATTTGGATAGTTGACACTTCTAAAGAACTTACTTGATTCATGTGTTGGTGAACTTGCCCTTGAAGTTTACCTTCTTTGTTCCTATTGTTGCGTTGTTGATCACGTCATGTTAGTTAGGTTATTGTTGGTTGTGATAGCTACCTACGTACAGTGCGTTCATTATTTGTCAAGCTGCCTGGCCGTGTTTTGAAATCATGATGTAGTCATGAATGAGGATGTGTGTAGGCGTATGTGGGATTACGGTATCAATGGGTCATTGGCTGATAAGAAGAGAAAACATGCTTTGAAAAAAGCATGGTCACGTGGTGCCGGATGGTCTGAATAAGTCAAAGAAAAGGATGACTATGGCCAAAAATATTGCTTTGACCATCGATGAAATATGGATATGACTGATTGGGGAGCGCAGTCAGTATTATTTGTTCGTTGCAGAGGTTTGTCTTTGGCTGTTGCAGTGGTTACAGTGAGAAATTATACTGCGCATTGATAGTGCATCGCATTATATCCTTGCTCGCGTTCGTGCATCTTGAAACCTGCAGCCTAACCAACTCTGATAAATGGTTTTGCTTGAGAGAGGGCCAATCCCCCGTTCTGGGTCTTATAGTACTGGTGCGCGCGGCGCTTATCTTTCGGGCTCTTATCATTGTCATACGCTGCATCCTTTGACAGATATCCGTCCCAAATTTGGAAGTCGCCCTTTCAAAAACCAGGAAAACCAAGGTGATTCGGTCATATCTTCGACATTCATCAGCTTTCTTTCGAAGCCGTGGCCATAACTCAACTCAAGGAAGACTTGTCAGAATGTGCGTCACTGTGTGTGGTGTTGTGTTGGTGTTTATTCCTCTCGTATTTACGTGCGTAAGTTGTGCGTACCTTCTGATTCATCATTACCACGCATAGAAAGTGGTTCGAACGCACAACACTCAGGATCACCTGATTCGCTGATTGTATAGCGGGAGCGCGCGCGCACGCGTAAAACGAAAACAGCGAGTCCTTTGCTCATTGGCTGTCCTGAGAGGGGCGTGAATATTGGCGTACTGCCAGCACGTTGGGCGCCAGACTCATCGATCAATGAGCGCTGTTTTCCAGTCGTTTCTATGCGCGGTGGTGGTGCCCGACTGCGTACGTACAGACAGCCACACCACACCAGCGGAGCAGAGCAGAAGAAAGCTTTTGCGTGTGTGCGTGCGACTGCGAGCGCAATGAGCCAGCCATGTGGGCACGACGTAGAAGGAGGATTGATGTCGTGTATCTGCTGACGTTGAGAGCTGAAGCTTTTCAGTTCGTTCGTTATATATTCTCACCGGCGTTAGCTTATGTGTCTGCTTCTTCTCTTTGCTGTTCTCAGCTGTGGAAATCGTCTGTTTCAGTGGTCTATGACGTGGCAGGAAATTTATGGGCATGTTTTTGCCAAGGAATTTTTCAGCTTGTTTTTTTGTGCTGTCTGCTGACACAAGTTTTTGTCGTGTTTTTAGCTGTAAAATTATACGGGAGAACTCGAAGAAAAGGCGGAAACGCCCTTGCCTTTTCGCCTTCCTTTCGGTTCGGTTCCTCGCGTTGCCACGATACTTTTTTTGTATTTGTGAAGGCTGGCTGTACTATAAGGAAAAGCTGCCAACCCTATAATATAATGTAATGTGGAACACAGAAGCTGATAGGGCAGAAGCGAGAGAGGTTTTAGCTGTTGGGTTCCCTCCCTCGACATTTCTAAATGTGAGGTATTGTAAAGTAAACGCTAAGATAGAAGCGGTATTCTGCAAAGCTACCGCGCTGCGCATTTTAGCTTCATGTCTGTTGCTCAGTGATGGCTCCCCCCACGCATATGCAAATAATAGCAGGTCCACGGCCTTTTATTCATTCAGCCGTACTGCCCGTTTTGGAACAGAACTGTACGTACAGTTTCCTTTTCTTTTGCTTTTGTCGATTCAAGTGCAAGCTGCTATGTATGTGCTATACGTACGGTACGTATTGTTGTTCGTTTCCGATGTTACCATAGTGCCACTCATATGTATGTGGCCATGGCGTGATGTTTGTGTGTGAGTTCAAGATGAGTTCTTGGGTGGCTTTGCGTTGCGAGGTAGTCTGCATACGTATGTTATGTATGTATGTAACTGACTGGGTATCTCGGAGTGATCACGATTGTCAAAACGCCCCACCACGCAACTGCGAATGCGAGGTTTGTACGTTCGTTCGCTCACCTTGAACGAGGGAAGGAATGTTGGTTTGGTACGTAGCGTAGGTAGGCGCTGACTTCACTGTTCGTTCTTTCTCTGCACATCTTAAAACCGGTGAAAAAGTGTTAATTTTCGGGATCGTGTTCTTGTCTGAACTGAAAATTACTGACTACTACCGCTGTCCCTTTCTTTGTACGGCTGCTAACATGTCTGCTGTTAGTGCCCTTATTATACATGCGGCCTATAGACAGTACATCAAACGGGCGAAGTGTACTGTACGCTGTAATCTGCTTGCGTGGCGAGCTACTGACTTACACAACCTGTGAAAACCGGAAAATTTGTTGCTGAATTCCAGGACGATTTGTAGTAGTGACGGACACCCTATGTCTGTCGTTAGGGACTGGTTTCGGTTACTTTGAAGGGTTCACGCCAGGGGATAAGTTTGTCGCCGTCATTTGCTGCGGATCCTTGTCATTTTAGCAGGTCTACCTTGCCGTCAGGAAGTCGGCTTTTTTAAATGTCGCATTTCTTCCTGTTTTCCTCGACTTTTTCTGTTGTTTTGGGCAATTGCTGTTTATTTCCTGCTTTGAGAGCTTATCCTGTTGAATTGGCGCAAATTTGAATATCTTACGGACCAACTTTATGGACCAATCATTCAGCTGCTTGCATACTGTGTGGTGAGCAGCACGCCTGTACGCACATTTTTCTTTTCTTTGCATTCCTGTTTTGAGTCGCTCTCGTTTCTTGCGTGATTGATGGACAATGATCCCATCTATGCCTTGTTCTATGCCTTAATTTCGCCGTAAAGTCGGTTGGTTTTTTTTTCTCGCTCTATTTTGTATTTTCTATTATGATGAAGTTGGGAAATGGGAGCATTTTGAGCCCATGTTGATGTTGACTTCCTCGTTTGAAGTTGGCAATAATCGTTTGTCTACCTGAGCAGTAGGTCGCGAAATTATTGTGCGCATGATGAAGAACGAAGGTTTGTAAAATTTGGACGGATACTTTTGAATTCTGTGCGCGTTGAATTGAAAATATACTTTGCACTGTGTTAGGAGAGTGATATGTTTCAGGCTGAGCAGTGCGTGGTGTGTGTGCACAGCTACAATTTGCAGTAAGAAGCGGAAGTGGTCGAGTGCGATCATATGAACAACTTTGCCGAGAGTCCATCTTTACCTTTACTCGGTGCTGCCGTCGCTATGGGAGTTGGAGCTACTGGCGCCTACTGTCTCTACAACAGCAAATCTGTGCACAAAGTCAAGCCTATTCTCGATCTGCAATCACAAACTGTCGAGACTCCGGTATGTACTGATTCCTTCATGTTGTGTCTGTTCATGCATCTTGCTTGATCCGTCAAAACAGCTGAATGAACGACGGTTGAAAGCACGAATCGTCGTCGTTCGCTGTCAGGATGGGTCAAGCCTGTGATGCAGATATCGAAGAAAACTCAAGCGATAGCTTGACAGAACCAAGCCAACATTTTATTAAACTGCTCATTTTGTTTTGGAAATTGGAAGTCATTGGCTGCGTTTTTTTAATGGCGATGTTGGCTTGTTTTTGTTAGCTGAGGCGCGGTTTTTTGTCATAGTGCCAAGAAATGCTAGATAATACAGCGGGAACGCTGTCGTTGACGTCACAGCGTCTGTAGGCTTTCGAATAATAGCTGCACCCCGTGACACCAGGCAATAGCAATAGGAGGGGAGCTGCTATGTAGCTGGGGGGTTCACTTCTTGAAAACACACAACAGCTGATATAGCAATATATGCCATATGCATAACAAATAATACGCCTTCGTGTGTAGAAGCCAGGTCTGCCTATAGTGTGTATGCCCTATCGCTACCCTCATTTCCAGTGCCCGTTGGGTACGAGAAAGTAAAACTACCTACAGCAGAGCAGGCAAAGAATCTATTGTAGCCTTGATAGCAATGCTGAAGAGGAAATTATGTAAATAATTCCAGGGCAGGTTGAGAAAGACAAGGCGCGCGGTACGTAGTTGAATGCGACAGTCAGTCTGCTTCTGCTCTCTCGCTCCCTGGATGCATACTAGTACGCTGTGTTGTGTCTGTTGCTGCAGAATGGGGGAAGGGTGAGTCGTCTGGTGGGTGCTGATGGGAAGCTGGCGGAGTATCTGTTCGAGGATGTGCGCACAGTGTACGATACGATTCGGCGGGGAGCTCGCGTGTCGGAGTCCGGCGACTGTCTGGCTCAGCGACAGAAGATGCCAGACGGCACCGAACCCTACGTCTGGATCAGCTATCAAGACGTACGCATGCACCTTTCATTTAGCGTACTATGTCATGCGGGTGATGCCAGTGCATGTAATGCACTCATGTTCCAGGTGATCCGTCGGAGCGTGGATGTAGGACGGGCGCTAGTGGCCAAAGGCCTTGAGCCCGGACAAGAGACATTTGTCGGCATCTACTCACAAAATCGCCCAGAGGTAGAGCACGCAGCTGCAGGAGATATGATTACTTAGCCTCTGGAGCGGTAGATGATCGATGGCGTGTACCCTGTAGCCTACGTGTATGTGTGCGTGTTGCAGTGGATCATGTGCGAGCACGCCTGCTATGAATACTCGATGGTGACGGTTCCACTGTACGATACTCTGGGTCCGGAGGCCTCCACCTACATCATTCAGCACACCAACATCCAGCTGGTCATCTGCGACAAAGCCAGCAAAGCCGAAGGTACATACATTACCATCACACACACTGCAAACACGACTGTATATGCCTGTCAACTTTGTGCTCATGTCCACATCATGCCCGTATGTACCGTATTTTTGGGTGTATATCCCCCCCTGAGTATATCCCCCCCCCCCCCCCCAGTGTATAACCCCCCATTGGCAAAACATAAATTTTGTCCAGTGTATATCCCCCCCTGGTGTCTGACCCCCCAGGGACGGGAAGGTTCCTCAGGTACCGGTGTAAGCTGGTCATGAGCTGGCTATAGCTACTCGTACACCAAGCGACTATGCCTAGAAGCTTAGCTGAGCATGTCTTATACTAGAATAACCCTGTTTTGACCGCGATTATGCACTAAAACACGTACTTTTGACCTCAAAAACATGCCTCTACACACCTCTCAGAAACAAAGATTTTGTCCCATGTATATCCCCCCCCCCCCCCCCCCCCCCCCCCCCCCCCCCCAGTGTATAACCCCCCATCAGACCTCCCGATTTGTGTATCCCCCCGCGGCTATACAC
>JASAMW010001459.1:0-12373 GCA_030247985.1 Epsilonema sp. ZAB3_2
AAAATGCGATGTCAGGTAGTATTGAGAATTGCGTGGACAGGGGGGTAAATTTCAGTTTTCTGCTGATGACGTGAGCTGATAGCCCAACTGATTTTACGTATTTTACAAAAAGACCGGGTCGAAAATTCGCACCCAGTCCTGAGATATAAGGCCTGAAAGTTGACCACAATTTGACCTTAATTTTTCACTTTTTCACCCTAAAATGGGGGTAAATAGCCCCACAGTGGGGCTTTGGGGCTATAAATTTGCACACAAATAGACCCTATGGGGGTACATGTTCAGACAAATTTTGAGCCCTCCAGCCCTCTTGGTTCAGGAGTTAAAGCTGTTTTTGCTGAAAATCCGAAAATTGCAAGTTTTTCATAATTTTCAAAATTTTGAGAAAGTTAGTCCGTGTGCCCGCTGTTTTATTTCTGAATCTTGTAGAGCAGAAAATTTGCTACAAGATAGGCTACATTTGAAAAGAAAGTCACCAATGGGAAATTTTCACAGCAAGGCCTCAAAGAGTGGCAAGTAAGGGTTTTAAGAGTGTGCGTTTTCCCCATTTTTCAAGCTAACTCAACAATATCACGGATACTCTCTCCTCAAAAGTAGCCTATCTTATGTAAAATTTGATGACGATTTAGAAAAAAGTATTTTTGCGCCCAAAAAAGTTAACCCCTAGCATATAATCTTACAAAAGATGTAATTGATTGACAATTTTTGAACATTTTTGGGGTAGGGTTAACTTTTTTGGGGGCAAAAATATTTTTTTCTAAATCTTCATCAAATGTTACATAAGATAGCTACTTATTTGAGAAGTATCCGTGATATTGTTGAGTTAGCTTAAAAAATGGGAAAAGCACACTCTTAAAACCCCTCTTACCACTCTTTTTGAGGCGCTGTGTGGGGAAGTTTTCCCCCATAGGTGACTTTCTTTTCAAATGTAGCCTTCTTGTAGCAAATTTTCTGCTACAATAAGAATAAAACAGCCGGCACACGGACTAACTTTCTCAAAATTTTGAAAATTATGAAAAAGTTCCAATTTTCGGATTTTCAGCAAAACCAGCTTTAACTCCTGAACCAAGAGGGCTAGAGGGCTCAAAATTTTGTCTGAACATGTACCCCCATAGGGTCTATGTGTGTGCAAATTTATAGCCCGAAAGCCCCACTGTGGGCCCTTTCCCCCCCATTTTAGGGTGAAAAAGTGAAAAATTAAGGTCAAATTGTGGTCAATTTTGAGTCCTTATATCTCAGGGACTGGCGCGAATTTTCGACCCGGTCTTTTTGTAAAATACGTAAAATCAGTTGGGCTATCAGCTCACGTCATCAGCAGAAAACTGAAAATTACCCCCCTGTCCGCGGTACTGTACAGCAATACTGAATCCTTCCAGACATCGCGTTTTAATGGATAACGGGTAAGGTAAGCCGTTCGTTACCGACTCCAGCGTGCCCACAAGCTCATCCTTCTCGGCTTGCAATGCGTTGCTTCGCCTTTCAGAGGCAGCCAGCAGTTCCCTAGCAATCTCACGCTCTCTTTGTTCTTCTTCCCATTGCCGCTGCAACTCTCTTATCTGTTCTTGAGAGCTGGATATGCAATACAAGGCAACATGCGTACTGTATTATATCATACGTGCTGTATCACCTACGATTAGAAACACACAATATAGGCTATTACTCACACGCTCACCGTTTGAGATTTCTTTGCGCATCTGCATTTGCCTTGTTTGCATGGTCCAGGCCGATCTCCAATTCGTTGATATCTGACTCCAGCTTTTTCTTCATACGTAGCAACTCCGCCCTGCCTTTAGCCTCAACTTCCAGACTCGCCTTTAACAAAACCAGCCCCAACAATTAGTCGTCATCAGTTGCATAGTGCGCAGCACGTAGACGCCCCATAGATACAGTACATACCTGCATGGAATCGATGGCCTTTTGATGGTTCTTTCTGGTATGTTCGAATTCCTCTTCCTTCTCATGTATGCGTTTTTCAATGTCCTGGCGAATCTGGGATACTTCAATCTGGGCTCGAACCACCTTCGCCTCTTCCGCCTCCAGTGCAGCCTCAGCTTCGAATAAAGCACTCTGACAAAAAGTAGCACAATGGTACACAGGTGGCTTGGGCTTATACAATTTCCTAAGCAGTGTCAAACCTGCAACTCTTCCTTTTCCAGTTCCAGTCGTCTGCACTGCTTCTGCATTTCGTGCACTGATCGCCCTCCTTCCGTCATCTGATCCGTCAAATCTTTCAAATCCATGGCCAAAGTTTTGTTCTCTCTTCGTTGTATTTCCAGCTATGTATAAGAAAATTTTCATAGTTCCGTTCGTTGACTATTTCGGTCAGCGTGGGTCAGCGTCCGAAACCTAATGGGTCCGAAATTGTTCCTCGCTGTACAAATTCCTATGTTTGTATGACGTACACACACAAAGCCCCCGAGCTTTTCGTACGAAAATTAATGGGTACACAACCTGCTTTACATACATACTGCACACAGCGCAGGCCTACAACGGTACATACATTGCTACAAATGTACATACTTGCTCCGTTAGTTCTTCATTGGTATTGCGGAGCTTGAAGACTTCTGTGCTCAGACCGCGCGTTTCTCGTTGACTTGCATCCAGTTCCACTGTCAGCTCATCCACCTTCTTCTTCCATTCCTCCACCACTCTGTCAAATGCACGCTGCTTCTTCTCCAGTTGAGCTGCAGTACTGTGCGCACGCTCAACGTCCACCTATGGACATATGGACATCATATGTACAATACAGACCAAGTATATACTAGGTGTACCTGCGTACGTGGTACGTACTGTACTAGTAGTACAGTACGGAGCAATACATCAGCATCAGTTGCACGCAATTAAATGCCACAGAACGCAGTGGCTAGAGCACTGACCTGAGCATCGTCCAAGTCTCCAACCAGCTTGCTTTTAGTCTTTTCCAAACTGGCGATGCGGGACTGGGCGTTCTCCAGTTGTTCCAGAGCCTGTTGCATCTTTGCCTGCAGCTTTCTTCTGCTCTCTTCCAGCTCATCTGCTCTGTGCATTCCTTCTGCTTCAAACCTTGACCGCCACTGCTGAATCTCGCCTAAAAAGGCAAGAACTCCCCATTCCACACTGCAGAACAGAATTGGACGTCAGCATGTGTGTGTGTCACCGTTGGCCTTTGACAGCTGACGCATGACTTCGTTTTTCGCCTCTGTCTCTTCGTCCAGCTGATCTCGCACTGCCTCCAATTCGTGCTCGCAGTTTCTCAACTCTGCAACAGTCACTTGACGCTCCTAAAAAAAATTTAACACATGATTACACGTAATGTTACGGCAAATGTTTTACTCTGCAATATCACTCCGACCTGAATTCTTGCTTTGGTGGGTTTATTCATTATGTTGAAGAGAGAAAGCGACCAGACGGCAATGAACAAAATAAAATACTAGTACCGTATTTACCGGTGCATACCCCCATGCACAGCCCCATAGCCATTCCCACATCAAGTTACATAAGATGCGAGATGCCTGCTTCGACCTCAATTTTTCCCTAAAGAAGCATGCTTTTGACCTAAAAAAAGTGCGTGTTTGCCTGCGCTGCGCACCTCTCAAAGACAAAAAAATGTCCCATCAGAAATATTTTTGGTCCCATGTATGGCACCCAACGCATTACCCGATATAGGACCTCTCGATTTTGCATCGGGCTATGCACCGGTAAATACAGTATACTGTATACCCTTGCTTCTTCTTCCGTCGTTCGTTTGGCCTCTTCCAGTTGCACAGTGAGTTGGCTCTTGATACGATTGAGCTGGCTCAATTGACTCTCCGCTTCTTCCAGTTGGTGACTCAATTCACTGTTCTCAACCTGGAGTCGGCCCTTGCCCGACGTGAAGTCTGCCAACTGACGCGTCTGCTCGTCGCTTTTCAGCTGCAGCTCTCCAACCTGAAAGTTGAAATATGTGCCGAATTCACGGCTGCATCAGGAACTTGAAACGCACTTGAAGCTCCAATGATTTCGCCATCCGCTCAAAATTCGATTTCGCTTTCGATTCTTCATCCACGGCAGCGTTGGCGTCCTCCAGCTCACGGATAAGAGAGCATTTGTCCTTTTCCAGTCTACGGATATCATGAAAAGTGCAAAATGAAAATGCAGGTACAACAGAGACAGGTACTGTGCGGTAGTGCAATACTACATGCAATGCGAAGCATGAACACTGTGCAATATTTGTCACTTTGTTTTCAGTTTCTGCAACTGGTCCAGCTGATCTCCCATCTCAGCGACAGCGTCCTGATGCTTCTTTCTCAGTGCTCCCAGTTGATTTTCGTGTTGCAGCGCCGTCTCTTCCAGTGAACGTCGCAACTGGGCCAATTCCGCCTCCCTCCTCTTGTTCAGCTCTGCTTGTGCCGCGCTGGCGCCTCCTGCTTCCTCCAGCCTTTCCGCCAACTCCTCCAACTCCCGCTGCAGATCACCCCTCAATCTGTCAGCCTTAAAAACATATTCGTGCATAAATCAATAATTGTACAATACCTAAAAGTCGCTATGTAAACTAAAGGTACTTCGTGAGAAACGGCGGTTACTACAGTAGTTACTAATCTGATTTTGACAACCTTGGAGCGCGACTGACGCTCAGCTTCCAGCTCCTCTTCCAGTTCCTGTACGCGAGCTTGCAGCTCTTTTATCTGTCTCTGTAGTTTGCACACCAGTGCTTGCTCATCTTCGAGCCGAGAAGCCAAAGCTTGACACTCTTGTTCCTTCCTAAAATGAAAGCAGCGTCCAGCATTGGTCAATGTCGTCCAAAAGAATCGGTAGTTTATTTCCTGCGATATAGGCCTGCTACATATGCCGTGTTACTAACTTTTTTAGTTGCGTCTCTACATCGAGTTTCTGGCGATTGAGCTCATCCAGGTTCTCCTGCACTATCTTCATCTCTCCCTCCAGCTTGCGCTTGGCCTTCTCTAGATCATGACGCTGTCGGCGTTCTCGTTCCAAAATGTCCTCAATTTCATCCAAATTCTGCTCCAACTTCGCCTTCACCTTATTCGCATGGTGCAACTGAAACAAAATAACCCACCCTGTACCCATGCTCTATAGACTTCAAGTGTGACCGACCTTGACGCAGTCTCTAGCTGCCTTCTTTCTTTCCAACCTTATCTTCTTCCGTCTGCAAGTCTTCCTGCAGTTTTCTTGCACTTTCTTCTTGCTGCTTCTTCTCCTTGTTCAGCTTGGCGATGATTTCTTCTTGTTGCGTCATTTCCTGCTGTATGGCTCGATTCTGCGCATCCTTGCTGTTTTTCTCCGACTCCGCCTTCCGAACGGCCATTTCCAAATCTTGAACATTCTTCTTCAAACTGGAACATTCCGTTTCCACTCTCTTCTTCTGCTTTTGCAGCTCGCAGCTCCGCTCCTCCTCATCCCCCAAACTTTCAGCGACATCCTAAAGTGACGAATATTTTATTTTCGACCCTACCAGACACCGCGTTTAAAAGAATAAACACTGTGTCAGACGGAGCTAATAGCAGTAGTTCATTCATTCTGGCTGCGGCAAAAAGAACGCTCACATTGAGTTGACGTTCCAGATCAGTTTTCAGAGCTGTCAGCTTCTGGATTCGACCTTCGCCTTCCGATACATTGGTTTTCTCCACTTCCAACTGCTGAAATAGGCTGTTTTTCTCTGCAATAAGATTGCTGTTGCTCTCCTCCAGCTCCTTTCGTAACGCCTCCTCTTTCGACAAGCTTTCTTCAAGTTGCTGAAATTCCATTCCGCATAACATAAGACCTATAATACTGCAGTGGCCACCCATTTACGATACAGGTGCAGCAGCTATGTACAGTACGTACGTATACATCGAGACTGTCCACAGAAGCCAGGGCTCACTTTCACTGTAGCCTGCATCTTTTCCACCTCCTCAGTTTGTTTGCTAGCTTTCAGCAATGGCTTCACTCTTCCATACAGACGGAACCATTCCCAATTCCTCAGGGTGCACCAAGAGCGAACGCTTTTCTGAACGACCACGAGGCCTTGCTTCTGCTGCTGTCGCCGTCGCCACTCCCTTAGGCCAAGATGCCAGCGGATTTTGCTCTGCAGTCCAATTAGAATGGCGCTCAGTTTCTCATCTCGCAAATCTTCCAGATGGGCCAAGGTGCCGGCTTTGAAAAACACCTATACAGAGTGTTTTCACGTATCAAACTTCGTACGATAGTACTAAACTAAACACCCACAGAAACCATACCAATGTAGTATCAGTCACGTTCACTGCGCGGCAACACTCGATAATTAACCTTTGTCTGTCCAACTCGATACATTTCCGCACTGACGTTGCCCTCTTTCTGCAAGGCATCCAAAATCGCTTTGGCGCAGACTTTGGCGTCATCGCTGGACTTTGCTGCGTCTGCGGCCAAGATGGAGTAACGCTGACGAAAGTCGGAATGAAGCAGACGATTGGGAAATCCTTTACGACAGATGCGAATACCCTCCAGCACTCCATTGCAAGTCAGCTGGTTGAGCACCAGGTTGGCGTCAATGAGGCCTTGAAAAAAGCGGGACACAAGGTGGAACAAGTGGAACATGGATCATAGCTGACAAAGCTGAGGCCTACTCGAAAGATTAACCGATACTGAATATCCCTGCCAACTCTATTCATTTATGCGCACGCATGAGCACGAAAAAGGAGCTCCAGTACTGAAGGTGCTCATGCATGCGCATTTATGAGGAACTGTGCTCACAAGCGCCGACCACTGTCAGCCCTTTCTGTTATATTCTGAACCGAAACATCATAGTCACAAGTTCACCCAGGAATTGCTACAACACAGTAACGAAATATTTCGAAGCGTCTGGGTGAACTTGCAACTTTGATGTTTCAGCTCTTCTAGGCAAGTGGAGAACAGACAGAGATTTTTCGCACCTGTAATTTCAAGTTCAAGCAACTTTGGTCGACTTTTGTGCGCACAGTTCTTCATAAATGCTCATGCATGAGCACCTTCAGTACTGGATGGAGCTCCTTTTTTTCGCGCTCATGCGTGCGCATAAATGAATAGAGTTGGCAGGGATATTCAGTATCGGTTAAGAAACTACAGCGCACCTGATTTCTTCTTCTCATTCGGGATGATGCAGCGAATGAAGTGCGGATGTGTGGAGTTCAACATCGCCATCAGATTGGTCAGTGATTCACGGTACATCATGGATACAGTCATGAATGAGCCAGACTTGGCTTTTTTCTTTGCAACTCCACCGTCTGCAAAGATTTTCGGCAGAACATAACTTGCATAGGTAGGTATGTAGGTTCAGACTTCAGGTACCCTGCAGTACACATGGGGTTATGCATGGAGGGGGAGCTATGCATAGGGCATTTTTATGTTTTGCCAATATGGGGTTACATACCGTATTTACCGATGCATAGCCCCCCAATGCATAGCCCCATATTGGCAAAACATTAAAAAGTGCCCAATGCACAGCCCCATATGTACTGTAGAGTACCTGAAGCTACCTATTAGCTGGTCATAAGCTAACCATAGCCACTCCCACATCAAGCTAAGATGCCTATAAGCCTGTTTGGGGGTGTATTGTACTAGAATAACCCTGTTTTGACCTCAAATATGCCCTAAAACCCGTGCTTTTGACCTAAAAAATATGCCTCTGCGCACCTCTCAAAACATAAAAAAATGTCTCATGTATAGCCCCCCTCCCCTATGCATAGCCTTATATAGGACCTCTGGCAATTTTTGGGGCTATGCACCGGTAAATATGCGGTAACTATTTCCAGCGGTTATTACATACATACCCTCTGATTTTTTCGAAGCTTCTTCCTGAGTCACATAGCTGCTCCAACATTCCTGAACGACATTGTCGCCGCTGGTCGTTTTGAGGCATGCGACCACTGTGTCATTCAATGGATCCTTGTTCTTCTCCAGCCATTGATGCACGTTGTAGCGGACCTTGGATTGAAACGGAGGGAGATAACATTCATTGATGTCTCATCAACCATTGTACGTAGCGTACTATGTATGTACATAAAGGTATAACATATGATCTATTTTGGTCTGAGTACATTTTGGTACGTATGTACGTACAATTCCAGCGTAGTGGACAATGGCGAAATGCGCCTCCGACTGTTTGCCTTTCGGTGGTTTTGGCTTCTGGAAGTTCGGATGTTTCCCCATGTGCTGATCGTGCAGTTTTTGCTTCAGTGTCATATCCGTTGCCTTGGGCACAATACATTCCTCATCCAGCATAGAGATTACACCCAGCGGCTGCAACCAATAGCAATACTTGCCCAATAGTATTTCTTCAATGAAACAAGCACGGCGCGCAGAATTTTCGTGCGTAGTACACGTACGTATACGTACATACGTACAGTTCATACACACCTTTTCGATCAGCTCAATACAAGCAGCTAGATCGAGACCGAAATCGATAAATTGCCATTGGATGCCCTCTCTCTGGTATTCCTCTTGCTCCAGGACAAACATGTGATGATTGAAGAACTGTTGCAGTTTCTCATTGACAAAGTTTATCCAGAGTTGCTCGAAGCTGTTGTGCTGCAAGCATCATGTACAATGCAGGCATTATGAACAAATTTCCAAAACTGCAATAGTACGTGCATACTGTACGTCGAATATCTCGAATCCAGCAATGTCCAAAACTCCAATGAAATGAGCTCTCTCCAAAAGTTTGGCGTCCAATGTTCGATTGCATCGTTTGACCAAAACATTGAAGAGACGTGCGTAGAATCCTTTTGCGATGGCCCCCACTGCCCATGTGACCTGATCTAAATTCTGACCTTTAGCCACCCATTCAGTGCCCACCTTGACACGTGGCTTGCAGAAGGCTTTCAACAGTTCCTCATGTTGTACGCCGACATTTTTGGCGGCTTTCTCCGCTTCTGAAATTCGTTCCAACAGTGGACACATGAGGATGCAGGGGGTACAGAAAGCGCAAACCTTCCGTTCCATCCGTTTCAGCTTGTTCCTCTCTAGGCCTCTGCTTGAACTTCATATTGCCCAAATGCATGATGAACGCGCAAATATTGTAAATACTGCGCTTATCCTCTGCAGTGAAGCCAAGCACGTCAAAACTGTCCTAAAATTCCTTCCTCGGGAGAAAAAGAAGTACTTTGAGAACAATGTAAACTTACCCAACACCAGTCACATGCATGTACAGAAGAGCATGTACAGGTATAGAAGAGTATGTGCACGTATGCGTAAGTATCCCACATAGGTACATAGGTACTCTACAATGTACCTAGAGTCCCATAGTGCAACCAGCAGGTTCCTGCCGTGTGTCATAAATATCTCCGGATCCAGTCACCGTAGAGCAAAGCGGTTAAGAATCTCTCGATAACTTTTAGCGGGATTAAAAATAAAAAACCGCATACGTCTACGTGCCCTCTTTGTCGAGAAATCGTCGAACGAAAAAGGTACACTTTTTTCGATTATTCAAAATAAACGAACAATGCCGCAAAAACTTTTTCATCAAATGTAGCCTATCCTATGTAAAATTTGATGTAGATTTCAAAAACAGTATCGGTGTTTCAAAAAAATTTATCCATAGTATATAATTTTGCAAAATTTGTATATTTTTGTCAATTTTTGAATAGGGGTTAAATATTTTGGATCAACGATACTATTTTTGAAATCTACATAAAATTCTACATAGGATAGGCTACTTTTGATGAAAAACTTTTTCGGCATTGTTCGTTTATTTTAATAATAAAAAAGTGACATTTATTGGCGATTTCTCAACACAGTGAGCACGTAGACGCATGCTGTTTTTTATTTTCAATCCCGCTAAAAGTTATCGAGAGATTTTTAATCGCTTTGCTCTACGATGGCTGGATCCGGAGATATTTATAACACACGGCAGGAACCTGCTGGTTTCACTTTAGGTACATTGACTATGACTACAAACCCAAACCTCGGTAAACTGCATTTCTTCTTTGTCGTCTACCCCATCTATGGCAAGCTCAGCCTGAGCCACAAAATAGTAATCTTTCAATGGCTTGTCCAGCAACAATTCACCTAAACAAAGCGCTCGCATTCATTATACATATTGCACATCGATCTTTCGTGTTGAAACACAGAAGCCGATGAGTACGATGCGACTTGAATTCGGTCCTGCTAAGCAATCTGACCGCGTGAGTACTTTTACTCATACCGATGAGTATCTTCTTGTCACTTTTGAACACGCGCATTCACACGAGCTGTTACTTGTCCGTACCGAGCAAGGTGCGAGAATGGTACGAGTAAAGTACTCACATGGTTGGACTGCTTATAGCAGGTGCGAGTTCAAGTCGGATCATACTCGTCGGATGCTATGCTACCACACAAGGCCGATTTGTTCGGTACGAGTAAATTGGCCTGTCAGTCAGATGACCATATTAATTGCAGCATTATTTCTATTCGTTACTTGTCAGGCTTTTGTTCTGCCCGGACATCATCTGGTAGAAAATGTGGTAACATCGCTCTCCAGGAGCTTGACGCACCACGCGAGATTTCTCCAACAAATCTGAAAAAGCGCTTCGGACATCAACCACTAGATCACAATAATAGCAAACTACGTACATACTGTATGTACCATGCCCTGGTACCATATTCACCGGTACATAGCCCCATATGGGGCTCTGCAATAACTGAGAGGTCCCATATCGGGCTGTGCATAGGGGGCTATTCATTCAGCTGGGAACCGTCTTACAATGGTCAATATCGCATCCGGCCACCTTTCCTTCCTTGCTGAAGTGTATGCGAATAAATTTTCCAAATCTGGACGAGTTGTTGTTGCGCACGGTCTTTGCGTTCCCGAAGGCCTCCAACACCGGGTTCGTGCGAACGATCTGATCTTCTAAGGTAACCTGAACGAAGACAACACACCACATTAGCAGAAATTGATAACATTAGGCTTAGGGGGAATATGCATCTGACGTGTTGAGGCAGAAGGAAGGCCAGCGACCAAGTAGTTTCGTATAAACGACTCGTTCGAATTTACGACGCGTCGTATGTGCGTCTTTTCCGGATCGTACATACGACGGACGGTCGTATGCACGAACAAAATTTTGATCGCACATACGACCGTCGCACATGCGACCGAGTCGTACATTCGACCGATTTGGTCGCATATGCGACCGAAAAGAGTCGCATACGCGACCGAAAAGAGTCGCTTATAAGGTGTTCTAATGTGTTCAGCTATTTCTTTGATCTGGGTAGGCGTAAGGAACTGAGCCATGAGATATTCGATTGAAAATATCGACAAAATTATCGACAGATGGAACGTGATTGATCGACGAAAGTGAAGTGGAAAGTTACTTATTTTGTGTTTTGTTTACGACCGCTGTGTGTGTTTTGGTCTTATATGCGACTCTTTTCGGTCGCATATGCGACCAAATCGGTCGAATGTACGACTCGGTCGCATGTGCGACGGTCGTATGTGCGATCAAAATTTTGTTCGTGCATACGACCATCCGTCGTATGTACGATCCGGAAAAGACGCACATACGACGCGTCGTAAATTCGAACGAGTCGTTTATGCGAAACTACTTGGTCGCTGGCCTTCCTTCTGCCTCAACACGTCAGATGCATATTCCCCCTAAGCCTAATGTTATCAATTTCTGACATTAGCGCAGGAATATTAGGCAGGATGGACGGAACTGTCTAACGCGGAGCTTGAACTCTGACGAAAGAAAATACAGTATATTCAGCTTGCCTTCTTCGCTTTTTGCTTCTCCGGCGTCTTAGTCTGCTGACTTGCGCCAACAGATGCGAAATAGGCAATGACCTTCTTGGTATTCTCGGTTTTCCCAGCTCCAGATTCGCCGGTTATCAGCATACTCTGATTTTCGCGATCTATGCAAATTTGCTTCATCAAAAATCTACGTTTGACCCATCAAACAGATCAGCATAAAACTGTGTTCCATCCGAAATGAACAGAGGATTACCACAGGAAAAACGAAGATATGACGACGGCGCCGTTGGTTCCAGCAAGCTCTCACAAAAGTCGTACATCCTGGGTCGGTGAAGACAGCTTGAAAAACCAAACGCTGTCTATTCGCCGTGTACAAAGTACAGGCGCACATAGACAATTGTAAAAGAAGAGCACAAGTAGCATGCATTTCACAACTGCCTACGCGCGACTGCCGTACTTTGTACGCAGCGCAAAGAAGCCTTTGGTTTTTTCAAGCTGTCTTCACCGACCCAGGATCTATGACTTTTGTGAGAGCTTGAGGGGTCGCATTGCGTCATCGTCTTCGTTTTTCCTTCCATAATTCTTTTGTAATGTACCGCGTTTCTGCTGATCTTTTTGATGGGTCAAATGTGGATATTTATACTTCTATACAAAAATCGAACGGTCTGATGGGGGGGGTTATTCACTGGGGGAAATATAGTATAGCCTACCTTATACACCAGGCGGATATAGTACTTACAT
>JASAMW010001460.1:0-19868 GCA_030247985.1 Epsilonema sp. ZAB3_2
ATGCGGTTTTTTGCATTCGATTCCCCATGTGTTGTAGTACTTATTTATGAACCGAACAGGAAGTTTGAAATATTGAGGGTGTCCGGCCTTCTATAGTCAGACTCTCACACGACTCAGAAACCTTGCCTTAACCCAAAAGATACGGATGATCGCTCTGTCTCTTGATCCGTGCTTACACGACAGCAGAGTAGAGATGCGTGACAGCGCTGAAGCAGAAGAGTAAGAGAGCGGGGAGAACCAAGCCTGCCGCAGTGCACAGCTTCCGCACTTTCAGCAAGGACAATCGCTGCTTGTTCACAAGGGTGTCCGCTAGGTGGCCAACGGCTAAAATACACAATAACCCAAGCGACTGCATGAAATAACAGGGGTCAGCTTGCGACTACCCAACAAAATCGCTCAAGTAGCGAATGGTAAAAATTGGTAATGGTATTCGACGTCAATTAGAACTCATACTTAGGGGCAGGGGCTTGGGGCAAATCCGCCCGCGAGGAAAATTCGCATCTAACCAAAGTTCTAGCCATGGCTAGGAACGAAGAAACAAAGGCAGATGTACATATGCCGAGATAAGTTTCCTAGAGCCTCGAATTGAAACAGACGTAGTAAAACCGCCATAGGGTGGGCGGATTTGTCCCACGTTACCCTACCACTACAGTACGAACCGATGCTTCCTAGACTGTTGAGCAAGTAGGGAAGGCAGGCGAGACTCAGATCGAGGGGGTTGGCGCCCAGCGTATTATGCAGGTACGTGGGCAGCCAGTGCATGATGATGTAGGCCGTCCAGTTCATGCAGAAGTGAGCCGCGTAGATGCTGAGCAGCGCCCGACTCGTGAAGAAACTGCGCCACTGACGCAAAGGGTTGCCGCTCTGCAACACAGCACAGCCTCTCGTACGACACGGTACACATGCAAGGTACTGTGGGGTATAGGGTACAGTGGGGTAAACCCGGACACCTAGTATATCTCAGCAACCATACGACCAATTGAGACAAATATTCTACCAATCGATTCCTTGAACTCTCCTTTTTCAAATGAGCTACCATGTTCATCATTTGCTGAAGCTGACAGTTCAGAAAAGTTTAGGTGCACAAAATGCGTGCACAAAGTGCGGCGCGCGCGCGTAGACAGTTGCGAAAGAAGCGGACTATGTATTTGGGGCGCATAGACAGCGCTCGGGTTTCTTCAAACTGTCCACACGGACCCAGGGTGTACGACTTTTGTGAGAGCTTGAGGGTAGTATCGTACCTACATTAGGTAGGTGCATGGCACACATACACGTAGACAGGAGTAGATTGGGCTGTATGTTGTCAATCTACTCAAGTGATGATGGTAAACCTTTTCTAACTCCCTGTCCTTTGCAAATTTGATTCCTCGAAGAGAAAACCAACCCATCAGAAAAGTGCGGTTCGCAACGTTTTCGCGTTAGGGATCGTTTCAGCATAGAAATCTGCATAGGTTCACCGAAAGAAAATGTAAACAAGATCCTATATACATTGCAACTTTTGGTGCAACTTTTGATGCATCGATCGTCCTTGTAAAGGTTTCCAAAATTCCCACTGTCCGACTTTACCCCACAGTACCCTACTCTGTTTGTTGCGCATGTCAAAACTGCGTATATACAGTATATTGGCCCGTTCACAACGGACGCTGAACGCCGACTTTGACGCTGTGTTGCCGCCGGCGTCAACGCAACACAGATATCGACGTTCAACGCCAACGCAGATATCGACGTCCGCCGCCAACGCAGATATCGACGTTCAACGCAGATATTAGCGATCGCAGATAAAAGTAGCGAACATCGACGTAAACTTGATTGAAATACGAACGTACGTACGTACGAAACAGCATCGTCATCTATGCCGGCGTTTTCATTGGAGTATAATACAGATTTGCGTAGCTTTCCATAATTTGCGTTGAACGTCGATATCTGCGTTGGCGTTGAACGTCGATATCTGCGTTGCGATGACGCCGGCGGCAACGCAGCGTCAAAGTCGGCGTTCAGCGTTTGTTGTGAACGGGCCATATCTCAACCAACCGCAAATTTTGCAACCAAACCGATATGAGAGAAAGAGCAAGCACAATTAACGATAGGGTATGAAATAAAACGAAAAGCGTCAGAAAGCACATAGGATACTCTCCACCAAGCAAGACTCCAGCCAGTAGTAGTGACATTCAGTACTTTGTTGAATAGCAAAGTCAGGAGGTCATCCTAGAAAAACCAATGCCACCATGGTGTGCAGTACTTACATAGGGTACTATGGGGGTAAACCCGGCCACCTACGCTCCTTTGAGCTTGCTGTTTCAGCAAATGATGAACCAACTAGCTTATTTGAAAGAGAAATGTTCAAGGAATCGATTGTTATGATGCTTGTCTCAATCGGTCCATTGGTTGCTGTGCAGCCTTGCATAGCTATGCATACCATAGCCTGCATATTGGTTGCTATGCCGATATGCAGCCCTGAAACTTAGGTGGCCAGATTTTCCCATGGCCGGGTTTACCCCACAGAACCCTACGTATGTACGTACTTGGCCAAGCTTGACAGTTAGGTTGAGGCATGCAAATGCAACAGAAATGAGTAATAATACGGCATGCCCATAAATGGCGCGCCTTTTTTCTGACGTGTGATAAATAAGCGAATAAGCGCTGTATGCACAAACACACTTTTGAACCAGCAGCGATCGATCGATCGAATCGATCAATAACTGTTTGGTCATCAGAAAAGCATGAAAGAGGAGTGATCGAAAAGAATAAAACGCCTAGCTCATGCCGTTCCTTAGCTGTGCAGGTGCATACGTACAATAGGGTGCTGTGGGGTAAACCCAGACACCTAGTACAGTATATCTCAGCAGCCATACGACCGATTGAGACAAGTATTCTACCAATCGATTCCTTGAACTCTCCTCTTTCAAATGAGCTACCATGTTCATCATTTGCTGAAGCGGCACGTTCAGAAAAGCTTAGGCGTCCGGGTTTACCCCGTGTACGGGTTTACCCCACAGCACCCTATATATAGTACAGCTATGTACATACCTGTTTCCACAGTAGCTGATCTCCTAAAAGCGGCTCATCTTGTTCTTGAGTACTTTGCGTCCAGATAAGACACCAAAGGAAGCCAAAGCTGCCGAAAATGTAAAAGGAGAGCCGCCAGGGCAAGTGAGGACACACCTGCAGATAAAAAAAACAGAAGTACATATGCACGATAAACGATATTCACACACAGGGTCCAATAAGACATACCACAAGTTTGGGGCGCTGCACACATGAACAAGCAGATAAGCATAGCTTACAGGGTATCTCGGGAAAGGACCAAAATTTTTCAAAGCACCCAGAAAAATTTTAAAGCACCCAAAATTGATGAAAACTGAGGACATTTATCAGCTGATACCTTGCTAAGAGTAGTACCAGTAGTACTATGGAGCATGCCTAAAGGCTTTCATGCCTCATACTTCCCCAGCAGAACAATTGGCGCTGGTTTTGTGTATAGTACAGGGTATACATACAGTACATACAACATACTGTACGTATCCAATCTATGTGTAGGCCTACACGGCACACACAAGTACGTACGTACATGCATAGGCTACAATCCACAAGTAAATTTATGTACCGTAGGTACGCCAGCGCCTGGTAATCAATTTTACCATGCCATGTCTGCCAGCGTGCGTTGGGCTACTATGAAATCATATGAGAACTGGGTAAAAGATTTGCCGAAGGCAAAAAATTTTTTGAAAAATGATCTCAGAAACGCCAGAAAACGCTGCTGCCTCCGTCAAAATTTTTTTCAAAGCACCCTCAGCTAAAATAAAGCACTTTTAAAGCACTTTACAGCCGGGTGCTCAAATCAAAGCACTTTAAAGGAAATAAAGGAAATAAAGGAGCCCGAGATACCCTGAGCTTAACCAGCTCCGTAATGCCCTGACCCGCAGGGCCCGCGGGTCACCCGCGGGTCAACCGGGGGTCACCTGCGGGTCACCCTCTGTTCAATAATCAATAATCATAAATCAATAATTTTCTCCTTTTCCGCTGGCGCTTTTTTTTCGTTTCCGGGTGACCCCCGGGTGACCCGCGGGTGACCCACGGGTAACCCGCGGGCGCTGCGGGTCAGAGCAATACGGAGCTGGTTAAAATCAAGCTTACGCACCAAGGCAGCCACGGTTTGACCCACTGAACCTAAAGCAGAGAGGTATCCAAAGGCTCTTGATCGCTGCTCCGAAGGTACTGTTTCAGCGAAGATGTGGTAAATGGTAGGAAGACCTCAAACACAAAGCGAATCGCGTCAAGGTATGCTCACAACACCAGCGTACGCAAATGCCAATCGTTGCCATGGTTAGGCAACTTGCATATGTCGGTTGGCGTGGGTTGCGCAACTCCCATATGTCGGTTGGCGTGGGTTGCGCAACTCCCATATGTCGGTTGGCGTCGGTTGCGCAACCGGTTTGCCACTGTGAAGAAGCGATTGAGGAGTTAGCTAACGCATGAATAGGTACTGCAATCGTACGACAGTACAGTACAGTATACAGTACCGAGTTCCGGCCTACCTAGTCCTTCTCCCAGTCCTAATATGACGCGAGCGAAAATGAGAAAGTGGAGGGAAGAGGCAACCAGAGGTGTGATGAAGGTACTCAGCGACCACATGAACACCACGAACAACAGCAGACGACGACTACCGAATTGAGCACCTGCACAACTGCCCACAATCTGAAACAGCCACATATGTAAACGCACGCTGCATCACATCAAACACGCCAATATGATCATGTATGTACCTATTACCAAAAATATATAATTGGGCTTAGGGGAAGAATGGAGCACACAGTGTAAACGAAGGAGGCGCAATCCCTGACTCATATTCGCCCCATTTTATTGGGTTTTTCGATTCCCCATTATTATAATGGGTACCCATTTTTTGGGTTGGAACCGAGTGCGACTGTGCAAACTGAAAGAAGTGAAAGGGAAATTAGAAATGAGGAAGTGTGCAATGAAGATGGTGAGAACTGTGCATTATTGGGCAACAATATAACGGTGGACAACAGTATAACGGTGGACAATAGTATGTATAACGGTGGACAACAGTATAACGGTGGACAACAGTATAACGGTGGACAACAGTATAACGGTGGACAACAATGTAACGGTGGACAACAGTATAACGATGGACAACAGTATAACGGTGGACAACAGTATAACGGTGGACAACAGTATAACGGTGGACAACAGTATAATGATGGACAACAATGTAACGGTGGACAACGGTATAATGGTGGACAACAGTATAACGATGGATAGTAGTGAAACGGCGGACAAGACTACTGTAAGTATAACTGTAAATGTTGTTGCAAAATCATTGGTTTTACGAACCCTTTTATTGGGTTTTACGACACATGGGAAATCGAAAACCCCAATAAAATGGGGCGAATATAAGTCAGGGATTGCCTCCTTCGTTTACACTGAGTGCTCCATTCTTCCCCTAAGCCCAATTATATACTTTTGCTATTACGTAGGTACCTGGCTGCTTATGTATCCAGCCGGAAAGGCGCTGAGTATCCATCCCTGCTGGTGTAGAGTGTAGCGGAACTCCTTGGACAGGCCCACGATCGCCACCGGCATTATCACACGATCGGCCGCGTTGACGAAGTTCGCCAGCGAACACAGCGACACCACGCGGGGAGACGACCAAACTGTCGCCAACATCACTCACGCACGAAGAATGATCACAGCTGCGGAAAGAAAAGGGCGTCGGGATACTATCAACATCTTCTGAAAGTAGATAACAAAACACAGACAAAAAGCGCGAATGCCAAAGTCCTTTAGGAATCCGTGCATACTCATACCATACTTACTTATGTCGCGTTCACCAGTCCGAAAATCCGTAACGTTCGTAAAAACCAACGTATCTACGTAGTAGTACATGGTTGTTTGCGGTGTGCCATGCACTCCGAGATATGCTTCACGAATTACGGATTTACGGACGTCTGGTGAACGCGGCATGACTCAACTAACTCAAGCCAACCATTTTATGGCTCAATATTCCCTACTCTACCCCACAAACAAAAGCACAGGTACCTACTAACAACGGCAGAAAAACAGCAGTAAGCTCAAAGCTGGCTAAGTTTAGCCGCTCATTGAAAAACCATTATAATCAACTTGCATCAAATTCTTTATTGACTGGTGAACGCATACATGCACCTACAGTCATTCAAGAGTAATCAACAATCCACGCATAAACTATCAAACAAAATCCACACAGCCTACCCCAACTACAACTACAATTACTGGTCATCAGCCAAATACCACCTCTCCAGCACATTGTAGCTGCCGAACAAACACTTCATGTCCGACAAAAACGGAACATAAAACGCTCGCAACAATCTATCCGATCTGCCAGCTATCAAAAATCTCGTCGCACTCACTACCCTCCAGTCTTCCTGCAGTTCGCTGTAGTTTGGTTCCAGTGGTGTTGAGTCAGGGGATGCTAAATCTACCAAATAGTGACAGGCGGCCACTGGTACGTAACGAGCCGGCTCCTCTCTGTTCATATCGTTCATGGCGTCGGGAATGAGACGCGTCGAATTCGGTAGGCCCGTACGGTCATACTGCTTCGGCAATAGACCTCGAAACTCGCTGCGAATAAACTGCAATTCCACCGTTCGGTTGCCCGGTCCGGGAAGGCTGGATGGTAAGAAAAAGCTTGACGGGAACCGGTACCATTCCTTACCAACGCACACGTTCAACGTTGACACTTTGGCCGGCAATCTTTGACTGATTAGTTCGCCCTGACCACTGCTGCTTAGTCGTTCGTTCAAAGCCATGTACGCGTCGAAAGGTGCGTGATAGTTGCGATAGAGAGCTACGGAGCGCGAGAGCGACAGAAGGATGAACACGGCCAGAATTACCCCGGTTAACCCATCCGCTAAACCTGCCCAGAAGGTGTGGGAAGCAGAGGCGCTTCTGACAAGCTTCTCCGCTAATCTGTGAAGCGCCTCCAGTGCAAAAGCCGCGGAAACGCAAAGCAATCCATAGACTGGAAAGAGGAAGCGTTCTTCCTTGTGTGGCTGGGCCGCAAAAATCAGAAGCCACGCCCACAGTGTCAATTGGACGTAGAGGAAGGCGGAGAGGCGGGGCCAATCAACGGCTGCCTTTTTCTCACGTGATCTCACGTGATGCTGCTGCAGGCTCAGCCAATGAGTGAGCAGCGTGAGCGGAAACGCGCCAATCAACGCCAGCACAGCCACCAGATTCCAGTTGAGCAGTAGATTCAGCGCGTAGTAACTAGTCGGAGCCGTGCCATAGAGAGCAGGTCCGCCGCCTTGACTTGTGAACACGTTGTACAGGACAATATTGAGCGGAGCCAGTACCCAACGGCCGTAGTAGTGACTGTCGATGGCCACCAACGCCGTACACACGGCCCAACCGCAAACGCCTGCGTAGAGTAGGAACTGCAGCAGTTTTCGCTGATTCAGCAGCATATGAAGGGCGACGGGAAGGCCTAAGAGGCCAGCGAAAGGCCAACCGACTAAGGGATCATGCACAAATTACGTCAGGTGGGAGGGGGGAGGGGGTCCTCAACATACGTATGTACATACACATACGCACTTACTATTACTACTGGTCCGCCCGGTGGGGGGAGGGGGTAAACCCATCCATTTCGGCTGAAAACCACCCCACCTGACGTCATTTGTACATGATCCCTGCTAAGGCGCTGACGGCTGTGGAAAGAACGGCCAAAAACGGGCGATCGTCAAGCCACAGGGCTACGGCCAGGGTGCATAGGGTCATGGAGAAAGTACTGGGCAGGAAAGCGCAGCTGGCGACGAACATGCCGCTTCCGACGGCCGAGAAGAGGATGAACAGGCGGCCGATGCTGTTGCCGAACTTCCTGCACAGAACGCGGTAGAGGTAGGCCTCTGCGAGCGCGCAACAGAAGCCGAGGAAGCAGCGCAGGAAGAAAAAGGTGGTGACGCGGGTGTGCGGTAGAATGAGCTGGAAGAACTTGGCCGGCAAGGCGTGCAGCCATATGTAGGCGAAGGAACGCAGGGCGTAGACCGGCGAGTATTCCCACGTTTGAAGCGGGGCATCGGGCGGGAATTTATAAGAAGGATGGAGGAGGTTTATATTTTTTTACATTTGAAGGCACCACATACGCAAAATTTCATCCTCTTTTGATATAGGTAACCCCCTGTTTTGGAGCCGATTTTTCCCCTATGGTGCAGGGAACCAGTTAGGAAGGGGATTTAGCTACACTTTGGCCCATTTCGTGCATTATAACTGGTTCCCTGCTTCACAGAGGCAAAATCGGCTCCAAAACGTGGGATTAAAGGCGGG
Source organism: Epsilonema sp. ZAB3_2 (assembly GCA_030247985.1). Lineage (NCBI taxonomy): Eukaryota > Metazoa > Nematoda > Chromadorea > Desmodorida > Epsilonematidae > Epsilonema > Epsilonema sp. ZAB3_2. The sequence goes on from JASAMW010001460.1 coordinate 8,320, forward strand.
GGGTAACGTTACGAACGAACAGGTATTTTCACAAATGCTCCCCACCATTGAATAGAGAATTTTTTTCTGCCCATATGCGTCATATGTCAAAATGTTGTAGCTCCTTGCGTTGTTGAGGTACGTAATTTTTTCGGCATCCATCTCCCATAGCTGTGAACCACAGTAAAGCGTCGAGGCGTACAGGTGACTGTCGTGCGTTCTGCGCGGTATTTCCAAGCGATGCAACAAATGCGCTCGAACGTAGGTGACGATAGTTTTATAAATCCTGCTCAATAGCTCATGGTGTTATTTTGCAAATTTTTTCTTTATTTTCTCCTCGTTTCTTTGTGCCACGGACATTTAGAGCGTCCATGACAGAGCCGTTTTCGAAACCGCGCAGAACGCACGACAGTCACCTGTACGCCTCGACGCTTTACTGTGGTTCACAGCTATGGGAGATGGATGCCGAAAAAATTACGTACCTCAACAACGCAAGGAGCTACAACATTTTGACATATGACGCATATGGGCAGAAAAAAATTCTCTATTCAATGGTGGGGAGCATTTGTGAAAATACCTGTTCGTTCGTAACGTTACCCCCCGCCTTTAAATCGAAAGAGGATGCAATTTTACATAAGTAGGTGCTTTCAAATTTAGAAATTCGAAATATGCCTCCCCATACAAACTTTCCAGCCAGATCCCCCTTTGAAAGCCGCTGCCATACAACAGCAGGTGCAGGGGCTCCCAGTAGTTGTAGGCCTCGTCACAGTCGGACATGGGACTCCAAATACCCGCGGACATGCGCAAGGAGACCAAAATCTTGAAGGTCGTCGAGGTAGCGGGCGCCCAAGCGGCCGGTGCGTCATCTTCCACGCCTTGGAGGAACGGGTGAACCTGTGAAGTTGATGTTTCGGCGGCGGTTGATGAGGAGGAGGGATAGACGACGTCTTCTTCGGCCGTCGAAGGAGAGGAGCGACCTCGCGACGAGCCGCTCTTATTGGCTGCGGAAGCGAGGCGGCGATTGTTGAAGCGGCGAACGGCAGAAATATTCTTGGTCATCTCGCTGTTTGTCCGGGTCGAAGCTTTCCCTTGAAAAGCAGAAAGTGGAACAATAGACCTGGTCATTAACCCCCTCCGTAATCTCAGATGGCCGTGAATGATAGCATTCGCAATGCTTGGTGAATACGCCAATCCAAGAGCAGCAACATTCACACATCGCACAGCCCAGCACGAAGGATCATACACTGAGCATTACGACTGCTAAATATTCTGCTTTACAAAAGTAAGGATTTGCAACCTTGCTTACCGTTTGCTTACCACGCAAAAGGAGGTAGAGAGCTATAACTCTGGCATTACAGCCATTTCTAAATTCAGCAAACATACGACATTCGTGGAAAAACTTTATCCCCAAGTTGTCACAGTAATCTTACAGCAAAGCTCAACAGGCAACGCAACAAAAGAAACAAACAATCCAACAAACTATTTTACACGCTTCACTGCATACGCTCAACAAATGCATAAATGTATATTCTATGATACCTAATTGCCTACATCAAGTGCTACTCTAGGCGACACGACACTTTAGTTTCTAGTTCTGGCACGTGGACGCTTGTCTTGAGCTTTTGATTCCTCGGCAGCACCAATATTTTTCTCAAACTCTCCTACACTTGCTTCTTCTCTGCGCAGTAGCTTCTCCTCAGGCTGTTGTTGCTCGCCTCTCAATTCTTCCACTAATGTTCCAAATTTGACAGGGTCCTTTGCATCATTTTTCGCGTAAAGCTAAGACAAGTGTAAATCTTGATCAACAAGCGTTCACGTATTGTATATATGGCACTATGGGGTAAACCCGGTCATGGGAAAATCCGACCCCAACCCCCAGTTGCAGGGCTGCATGTCTCAGCAACTAGTGGGCCGATTGAAAGAAAGACCAATCGATTCCTGGTTCATTCGTTTGCTGATTTAGCAAGTTCAAAAGCATCGATGGTCGGGTTTACCCCACAGTACCCTACTGCGCAGAACCACTACTCTCGTTCCATGATTATGATCATGGGCAATTCACATAGGAGACATGCGTTGGGCGTACTACGCTCGGTGTGTTGAGCGTGCGCTAACTAACACATTGACACACGCAGTCATGGACATCCATGGACGCGTTGGACGTACGCCGACCGCATTTCATATGTGAATGATCCACTATTCTTGAACAAACAATACACATACCTCGATGACTTCAGCATTGCTCAGGCGCTCAATTTCCTTCCACCTCTCAACTCGGCCGGTACAAAAGTAGTAGAGAAAGATTAGGTCTCTCATTTCATTTAGCCTATAAAGTACCAAAAGATTTCCCGCCTTAGTACACGCCACGCCATGTATAGGCCTACGTAATACATGATATTTTAGAAAAACATCATGCTTTGGCTACTGAACCTTCTATCAGCCGCCAGAAACTGCAAATATCGATCGATCTTTCGATTTATCGCGAGGTAGAAAATGAAGGAAGCGAAGTGACGCGTAGACCAGAGCAAATCGTAGAGACTATGCAGATTGGCGTGGTCAAATACCGTAGTAAACACCTGGAATCGAACAGAACAAAATTTCAAACTCTTCAACCCAACAGTCTAAGCGCAATTAGCGAATACAACTCGTATAAGTATCTTAGTGGTGGTAAGCTCCCATCTTTCTTACCCTAACAAAATCAGGATCATACGGCTCAAATTGCAGGCAGGCCCAGTCTAGAATATGCCTGTGATGATGTAACTCCAGCGCATACTGAAAAGTAAACAACAAGTTCACAAGTCACAAGAATATTTCGTGCAAGGATATGACCACATGGACATACATCGTAGAAAAGCTGGTGAATTTCAAAATCTCTGTGTCGAAGAAAGAAGATCAAAATTTGACGGGTGGTAAAGTAAACGATAGCCAGGGGATAATCTCGTAAAAAAAACTTGATATGCGCCTTGTTTTGTTGTCCGTCACGCCCTACGAATATTCTGTTAGCAGGGTAAGGTGGGGTAAACCCGGCCATGGGGGGTAAACCCGGCCACCTCTAAGCCCCTTTGAACTTGCCGTTTCACAGAAAACGATGAACCAAATAATAGTTCATTTGAAAGAGGAGACTTCAAAGGATCGATTGATATCACACTTGTCTCAATCAGTCCATTGTTGCTGATATATGCAGCCCTGAAACTTAGGTGTGGCCGGATTTTCCCATAGCCGGGTTTACCCCACAGCACCCTACAATGCTACCTTTACGTACCGTAAGATGCGGCTCCAAGAACACTTCTGGCACGTCGGTGGTCCTGTGCTCTTTCGGAAAGAACAGACGAATCATGCGCTGCTGCTCAGCCACAGTTGCTGTTCTCAGCGTTCCGTCCGTTTCTCGTACAGCTACCGTTCTGTCCTGAAAGGCAAATTTTCATTCAATATTTCCTGGTAAAATTGAAAAAAATGAACTTTTTTGCAAAAACTTTCGCTTATTATGGGCTGGTTACGGGTCAGCAGGGCGCCACACACGTAGCAAGAAAACTCCCGGGAAATTCAATTCCTCGTAAGCATGCGATGAAGCATAGGGAGACCGGTGAATTCACCAGGAGTTGCAAACTCAAAACGGATGAACACGTAAAAAGAAAAGTTTCGCACTTGAGAGCAAGTGAAAATGCTCAAAACGCAAAACAAAACTCGAAGTTCAAACTCACCGAGAGTATACTAACCACGTGTGTGGCGCACTAGTGATAAAAAACGCACTGACAAACTCTGAAATACAGTGAGGTCAGCTCGCGTCTATCCAAGATAATTCTTAGCGCAAGTAGCGAATAATGACGCACTGAACCCTGCACCGCAGGTTACGATAAACACGTGCGGTCATACTCCCAACACATACGACGGAAATCTACCGTCGTACGTACGTACGTACTTTGTCCGGGATTCCAAATGTGATATCTGTGAACACGTAACTCGATGTGTCAAATCCTGTTATCTCAGGATCAGAGCAGATAACTTCAGACTTGTCCTCTGCCAGTGGGTTGACTACAGGAGGCGACTGTAGACGTTGAGAAGCCGCCGACTTAGCTCCTTCCTCCATCTGAATACGTTCAATACAACAGCCACAATACGTATTCGCCTTACTCGATAGCGCGAGCTTTCTCAACCCTCCCTCAGAATAGCGCGTGCAGTATTTACCTTCGTATTTTGAGCACTTGTAAATCGCTTTTGAGAAATACTCGCATGTGAATAAGAAGATAATCTTTCTTCCCTCTTTACCTGTTATTGTTCCTGTTTTATTTTTCCTCACTATTCGTTTTGTTTTTTCTATTTATTTTTCTTGCAATCGTTGTGCATTTTGTGTAAAGTATACTACAGATGTGCTTAGCATAAATACTGCACCTTTTCTCTGCGGGAAGGTTGTGTGGTGAGGGTGCCTAGAACCAGCGGGTGACGGATGGCAAGGGGCGCTGCATATGCGGGTACATATAGCAGGCACTTGCGAGGGAACTCTTGTCCGGCGACATAGCTCAATCGGTAGAGCATTGGCACGGCAAGCCGAAGGTTGCGGGTTCGAGCCCCGCTGTCCCGGCGAGTTTTCCTTTCCCTAGGAATTGGGACTTCCGTTCACCTCGCGACAAATGGCGAGCGCACCAGGACCCTCCCGTCCTCGCCACCCTAGGTGGCGCTCTTAGTGGTGGGGGGATGTGGTGAGGGTGCCTAGAACCAGCGGGTGACGGATGGCAAGGGACGCTGCATATGCGGGTACATATAGCAGGCACTTGCGAGGGAACTCTTGTCCGGCGACATAGCTCAATCGGTAGAGCATTGGCACGGCAAGCCGAAGGTTGCGGGTTCGAGCCCCGCTGTCCCGGCGAGTTTTCCTTTCCCTAGGAATTGGGACTTCCGTTCACCTCGCGACAAATGGCGAGCGCACCAGGACCCTCCCGTCCTCGCCACCCTAGGTGGCGCTCTTAGTGGTGGGGGGATGTGGTGAGGGTGCCTAGAACCAGCGGGTGACGGATGGCAAGGGGCGCTGCATATGCGGGTACATATAGCAGGCACTTGCGAGGGAACTCTTGTCCGGCGACATAGCTCAATCGGTAGAGCATTGGCACGGCAAGCCGAAGGTTGCGGGTTCGAGCCCCGCTGTCCCGGCGAGTTTTCCTTTCCCTAGGAATTGGGACTTCCGTTCACCTCGCGACAGGTTGAGAAAGCACGTCCTCTTATCGAGTAAGGCGAATACGCAACCAGTACAGCCTAACCCTACCCTACAAACTAACGCGATCCTAGCTCAGGACAGCAAAAACCAGGTCAGAGGGAGTTCGCTAAATGAAACTTAGCCCGTGCTGCGCAGTTTGCATGTACGCCTGTAAGAAAGCAGTACGTTTTATACTGGCAGAAATCCACGTACGTGTGACTTTCTATTTCACGCAACACGGGCTAACTTCCGCAGGGCGCTCTCACTGGTCTGGGTATCTCGGGGAAACTCGGGTTTTCTGGTGGGTAGATAAAAACAGTGCGGCCGCATTCAAAATCACGAACCTTTCGCTTCTGTTCTCGTGTTTTTAGCCAGGTAGTCCGCTTTACCCCGTGTTACCCTACCTGCCAGAAAATGCCTCACCCACTACCTTTTCAAATTCTTCCGAAGACATCAGGCGATAAAACGGCAATCCCTGTTCCTTGACGGGCCTCGAATCGAATACTTTATTCGCCGCTAACCCAGTCAAATTGCGGAGCAAATCTTGCACTTTCGAATCCGAAAACAACTGCTCTACATTCTCCTCCTTGACAGCAGCAGAAGAAGTGGTAGGACCTTCTTCACTCTGAGCCTCTTTCACGTATTTGAGCCATGAAGCCAGCGTTCTTCTTCTTGCAGCATACAAGCAGCGGCGGTGACAGAGGAAGGAAAAACGAGAGAAAAGCGGCGCAGCATTCATCCGGCCATCTTCTGCTTTCTGAAAAACAAAATAAGAGACATATAAAAACTATATTCATGCCACGTATTTCTCCGTGAAATAATCACAATCCACACCGGTCCCATCCCTCGTGGCCGCACGAGGGACAGCAGGCTCTCGAAGCGAAAAAGAATCGCAAAGGGATTACGGTAGCCTACGTATGTGGTAAAAACGAAGACCACGACGCGCGCGCTTCTTCTTTTCTTCCTTCTGCTCGCTGCGCGTTTCGTCGTCTTCGTTTTTACCACGTACGTAGGCTACCGTAATCCCTTTGCGATTCTCTTTCGCTTCGAGAGCCTGCTGTCCCTCGTGCGGCCACGAGGGATGGGACCGGTGTGGATCACAATTCTTCTTCGTTTCTTGGTAATAACTAATACGCAACCAAAACAACCAACAACCAAAACACCCAAATCGCACCTAACGTGGACATCTTGAAAATAGGATCTGCCTAAATGGCGTATACAAACACAGTGGCGCAACAGACATTGTCGAAGCAACAAATAGGCTGGGCAGCATGATAATATTTGAGCCAGCGTTTGCAATAGGGTAGTGCGGGGTAGTTTGGGGGTGCATGGTGGATGCGGGGTGCATGGTAATATCTACTTTGCACAGGCACATGGACAGACAGGCTAAGGCTGAGGCTGAGGTCTACCCCTCTGAATCCAATACCTAAGCCCTAAGCCTAAGCCTCAGCCTAGCCTGAGCTGAAGTCTGCCCAAACGCCTGCGCAAGACATATTGCCATTCACCACCCAGCTCTCAGTGCCCAGTAACTTCAAAACCTGGAATTGCATCCATATTTTCCATGCAAATTCATGCTATTTTGTTTGAACGCCTATAACATTGGAAGTTTTCCATTTTTTCGGTCACTCTAGACTTTTGTTGGATGCAAACATTACTGCATGTGTTGGATCAACTGTCCCCACGCTACCCCACAATTTCGATAAGGGTATATTGATTGATTGATCATGGTTCTTTCACACGCGCAACTAGTGTGTCATTTAGGCGGAGCTATTTTTTAGGAAGTCCACGTTGGTTGTTTTGGTTGTTGGTTGTTTTGGTTGCGTATTAGTTAATACCCGTTTCTTCCTTCTTTCTGCCTTCTGCTCTGCTCTCACAAGTATCTCGCGCACGTACTCCTAGAGCGCGCTCCGCTTCGCTTCGCGCGACCGTCGCCCTCACACTCGTAGGACGACAGGCGCGCGCAGCGAAGCGGAGCGTGCGCTCTAGGAGTACGATGTTGTTTTCGGTGGTATTTTTATTACAAATTTTAATCATAAAATGCAAACAATGTATTTTCTGGCCTCGATTGTGTCAGTGTTCAGTTCACTCCTGCCTAAAGGCTTCAGTGCTTAGGTACTTTTTTTACTTACCTAGCACTGATAAGAGCCGTTGGAACATCACTAACCGAAGAGTTTATTTTGATACACCCTGTATTTATGTATTTCCAGGAATAAATATATAATTCCGCTTAGGGGAAGGATGGAGGACGCCGATGCAGGGTTTATTGGATATTTCAAAAACCCAAATAAGGGGCGAATATTTGCCAGCCCACAATTTCCTCCAGTACAAATACTTCGCAAATATGCTTGAGTGTTGTACAAGGCTTTTCAGCCTCGACTCCAATCACGAATATTTTCATAAATCGGATGCTTGGCGTTGCAGATTTTTGGTATTTTTTTGACTATGGAGTGAGTCGTGCCTGGAAAACCCGATACTTTACGAAGCAGGTGCCAGCATCAGGCCAGCTGACTGGTTTGTTGCATGGAAACCGGTCGTCGTTATGAGCGATCTGCAATACAAATGTCAACACCACGCCGTAGAAAAGAAAAGCCTCTATTTTGTGCATACTTGTGCATTGCATACGTACAGTATGAATAATCATTGCGCTCATAAAATACGCCCACAAAAAGCCTCACACACAGGCAACGGCAAAAAATAGAATGCAGCACCTTTGTCATTTTTCTGTCCTATGTATACCGAACGTCGGTATAATCTACGTAAAATTACTTCAGTCCGTGTGTACCTTTTGTGTAGCCCGTCGCTTGAAGTGAAGCTTACCTTGCTTTCAGCTTACGGTTAAACCCATATTACTGCATGTACCCTACGTAAAACGTGTGCAAAACATTGAGAGAGAAGTAGCTATTGACAAGTTTCGCTTGTTCAAACAAAGCGCAAAATTTTACCTACGTTCCTACCCTTATACCTAACCAAGTCTTTCGTCCTCACTCTGTAATATTCACCAGTGGAATATTCTGCCCATCATTATGTACCTACCTCGAGCTGACAACTGAGCTGAAAAAAAAACCATTTTGAAGTAGGTCTGGGAAAGAAATGTCGAAGGTTCCGGAACCAAGAACCGGAAGGTAAGGCCTAAATGAATACGTACATGTACGATTTACTGTACAAGGCTACATGGTACTGAACATACCAGCAACGACGACGAGTCTTTCAGCAATGTTGAAGAAGCACGCTCCAAAAACCTTTTCTGCTTCTTGGTTAAACATTTGCACTTCGGAAATGTGCCGTGTGCCGGTGGGCTTACGATAAGTTAACCGTCTCGCTTGTTTGTGCCTTAAAAAATCTTTGCCAGTACTGAAGGAGTAAAGGAAGGCGGAAGGACAGCTGCTATTTATTCTAGCAGCTGATTAGTAGTCCAGTGAATTTATACGCGCACACAGTCAAAAGCGCACATCCTCCGCAGCAATGCCAGAATTTTGACGCGTTGTTTGTGTGTGTGTTGAAGTGAGAGGCAGCCAGCGCCATCTATGCAGCAGCTACTGGCAGTCCCACACGCTTTCCTACGTCGTACAGGGACAACCGACAACTGAAGCTAGATTCACCGCCAATGCTTCCCTACTACGCCACCGTCCCCCACCCTTGTAACGTCACTTGTCCCACTGTTGCGCCTCGAGCTCTGACTCGTGTGGAATTGGTCACCCGGAACTCTCACCTGGCTTGTGTTGATAACTAGCTGCTTCTGTATGTGCCACCTGCATCCTCCCTACACAGATATGTAAATAAATAAAATAATAAATAAATAAATAGATAAATAAATAAATAAATAAATAAATAAATAAATAAATAAATAAATAAATAAATAAATAAATAAATAAATAAATAAATAAATAATAATAGGTAAATAAATAAATAAATAAATAAATAAATAAATAAATAAATAAATAAATAAGAATATAGGCTAGAGCATATCTGTATTGTTTTCAGACTCTTTTTCTGTGTTGCTTTGGCTTTCATTTCTGCATTAAATAATATGCAAGACACCTGTGGTTACTGTCCCAACTGCAACAATCTGATAAGCATGTATAAACGAATGTGATGTCACATACAACGACGGGAACGGAACGGGCCAGAGACTATAATACAGTAGTACGTTAGTATTAGGCGTGAGTGGGCGGAATAAATGCGATAAAAGTGTCTGCCTCTGGGCTACGCCCAAATGGGTGAGGGGACTGCTTGTGTGGTACGGTACCGCACTTATACGTACCTTTTGTAGGTGTAGATTATGTAAACAGGAAACGGCATAGGGCTTTTATGCAAACACGCTATCAGCGCAAAAAGCCAAAGAGGATCTTGCGCCTTCGGACACCCTGTACCTATTACGTAGTCTCGTCGATCGTCTGATGGATACCTATGTATTGTGACCAATCCAATTTTGTTTGGTAATACGGTAATACTCCGAAGGGCGAATTGACGTGATATTAGTGCTCCGTGCGATTTTACTGCACAGGTGCAGCTAGGATCGTGCGTACGTACCTAACACCATAGAGGTACAGTATGTAATGTAGTGCAGCAAGCAAATGAATACTGTAGCTGATCGAAGTAAGTTGGGGAGCGGCACACGTGCTTTGGCTTGGTTTGCCTCCCTGTTAGTAATTATTTATTTTTAATATGAAGATGCCGGTTGTAGTTCACCTTTGTGTATGTGGCGGTAATTATTCGTTTGGCTATACTGATTTGTAGATTAGGTTTTAAAAATTATAATCACAATCAGACATAGTTTTCTTTCAGCATTTGAATCTTTAGTATTCTGTCAGATATTCTGGTGTTGTAACATTTAATTTGAAAAGCTGATATGTCACTTAAAACGCGATGTTACAGTACCGTTAACCGGGAGTTGAGATTCAGTTTTTATGCTGATAACATAAAGTTGGTTGGTAGCCCAACTGATTTTACGTATTTTGTACAAAAAAACCAAGAGTGGAATTAAGGCGACAATGCAAGAGAAGCTCATCGCTGATTGCTGCAACAAGCTAGACGAACCAGAACATGCAATAGGGTTACAAACGCGCGGTGTTGCCAAACATCAAATAAAAAGGTTGCATAGCATTTGCGTTTCCGTGCGTTAGGTATGAATAATCACTGAGCTGGTGCGATTATCACCACCAGAAAGACCGTTAGCGGCAGCCAGCAAACGGATATAATTTCGCCTTATCTAAACTTTCTGCTTTATCCGTTACCGAACATACGGGTAAAATCTTCGTAAAATTACTCATTCCGTGTGTACCTTTTGTGTTAGTACCACTAAACTTGAAGTTGAAGCCTCTTATGACATACCATTAGCTTTACCGCGTTGTGCTGCCGTGTGTACCCTTAGTTGAACCCAAGCAGATTTGCCAATAAGTTGTACGTTGTCCATAGTATACGTTCTGGACCCTTGGTCGACCTAAAAACGTGTGCAAATCGTTAGAGAAAGAAGTCTCTATTGGCAAGTTTCACTTGTTCAAACCAGCGCAAAACTGTTTCTTCTTCGTCCATTTTCCTTACCTATACCTAACCAAGTCCTTCCGTTTCACTCTGTAATCACCAGTAGAACTTGCCCATAGGGCAACCGACAAGGTCAATATAGCAGCGCCGATGCTTCCCTGCACCACCACCACCCCACCCTTGTAATGTCACCTGTCCCCACTGTTTCAGCGGCTCAAGTCCTGACTTTGGTCGTCAATTCCGTCAGCGGAACTTTCTCCTGGCTTATCTTCATCTTTCTACTTCTGTACGTATGCCACCTATGTACCTACTACCGATATAAATAAATAAAATAATAGGTAAATAAATAAGAATATGGACCATCTAAGTATTGTTTCAGCCTCTTTTTCTGTATTGCTTGGCTTCCGTTCTGCATTGATGATGTGAAAGACGCCTATCATTACTGTCCCAACTGCAACAACCTGATCAGCGTGTATAAACGACGACGACGACGACGATTATTTCGCATAACGCGCGACCACACCTAACCCGCCGTCCTATGGGTGGGGCGTTGTACATAACATACGTACATATACAGGGTGTCCCGAAATATACTCCGGGGGGTTTCCGCGCTTATAACTGTCGAGTTAAAGCTGCGATTTCAATGCGGTTTTTTCTTTTATGTAGCCAAGGCTTCAACTTAGATACACGCAAAATTTCATCTGCGTAGCTTAATTGGTTATGGTTTTATTGGCCTTCAAAGTTTTGGTCCCGTTTTTTGCAGTTTTTCCCTCAGTACTGAAGAATTGTGGTTTTAAGATAACTCAAATTTGTATTTACGCTTCCAGGCTTTGAACTGACGTCCACACGTTGGGTTCTCTTGTCATTTGGATTGCTCTGAGCCACTTAGAACAGCATTATCAGA
>JASAMW010001462.1:0-30662 GCA_030247985.1 Epsilonema sp. ZAB3_2
CGAAAAACCTTGTTTTTGACCGCTGGAGGAAAAAGGTGTTTGAGCAGCTTCCACTGGGCCTAGGAAGCTAAAATTTTGTACACATCTCAGTTGAAGCCTTGCCTACAAAATACAAAAAACCGCATCAAAATCTATGGTGTGGTTCCAGAGTTACATGCACGGGAAGGTGGACGGTTTATTATGAGACACCCTGTACAAGAAGGGTCAGCTCGTGACCACCCGTATTTTCTTTGCGCAACTGCTCCATATGTAAATTGGCAGAGTAAAATATGGGCTAATTCTGGCTACACGGAGTGAATTCGGTTGGGACCGAAACGAAAGACGGTTGTTCACACGTCTCCGAAATACAAAACTCGGCTGTTCACACGCACGTTTGGATAAACAGGGCGAGTTAGGTGCGAACTCGGAGATTTTACATGTCGAAGCATAGTCAGGGCTCCAAATTTGGAGTTCAATCACCTGAGTAGCGCACCACTGCCAATGTACTGTACTGCCTGTCGCAGTACAATGTTTCTAACTTCATCTTGTAAGTCAGTCAACAGTTTATCCCTAAACGCTACCCTGTTGTGGAATTAGCCCGCATTACCTGATGCGCATTTAGCCTCATTAGTGCGCTACACACGAGGTGAGTAAACTCACAGTGAATTCCCCGTAAGTATGTGATGAAGCATAGGGATGCCGGTGAATTCACCGGAGTTTGAGACTCACCACGTGTGAACAAGTAAGAAAAATTTTGCGCGTGGCAGCAAGTGAGAATGCTCTACACGAAAAATACGACTCGAAGTTCAAACTTATCGTCAATTCACCGTGAGTTTACTCACCTCGTGTGTAGCGCGCTATTGGCTGACTCTTGTTTACAGAGATCAGGATAATCCAGGGCAAGGTGGAAGAAGTGGAGTCGTTGGGTGAAGGCATCGACAAGGTGGACGTGATCGTGTCGGAGTGGATGGGCTACTGCCTCTTCTACGAGTCCATGCTCAACACTGTACTCTACGCCCGCGACAAGTGGCTGGTACGTAAGGGTACTGTGGGGTAAACCCGGACACGGGGTAAACCCGGACACCTAAAGCTCCTCTGAATTTGCCGATTCAGCAAATGATGGACATGATATAGTCTCGCCAGAGAGAGTTTGCTATGGGACTCAAGTCGTCCTGCGTAGATTGCGTGTACTTCTGCTAAGTAGGAGTACAGGAAGCATGGACAGAAATCCGCATTTGTGAATATTTTTTACGCAACGCGCCTTGAATGCCATGGCCAACTCTTGCTGGCTAGACGATAGCTCGTTTGAAAAGGGAAAATAGTTCAAGGAATTGATTGGTAAAATACTCGTCTCAATCGGCCATATAGTTGCTCAGATATACTAGGTGTCCGGGTTTACCCTCGTGTCCGGGTTTACCCCACAGCACCCTACTAGACTGACAGGTCCCGACGTAACGAGGAAGACGTCAGCACACAAAAATGCAATGTTCGCTCTTGTATGTACAGGGTGTTTCCTTTGGATATGAAATGTCGTTTGGGCTCATAACTTGGGATCCACATGAGCTAATGAGCTGAAATTTTTCTTGCAGATACCCAAGAATATGCCTAACCTCATGTGAAAATTTCGAGCCAATACTCCAATCTGAACATAAGATATTGGTACCTCAAGTTTTGGTCACGAAAATCAGAAGTTCCTCAAATCAGACGTGTTTTTCAGACGAATTCTTGTGGCATTTTTGTCAAGCGCTAGCCAACACCTGAAAACACCACGAATATTATTTTAGAGTTCTGGGGAATTCTTCAGCTTAGTAGAACATTAGCTTGACCTAAAGAAAATCCAAAAGGAAAAGTTGGGAAATCAGATAGAGCTAACCACTGCCTTACGATTCAGATACTTGTGGTTTGGTGGTCAAAAGTTGAGGTACCAATATCTTATGTTCAGATTGGAGTTTTGGCTCGAAATTTTTACATGAGTTTAGGCATATTCTTGGGTATCTGCAAGAAAATTTTCAGTTTATTATCTTACGTGGATCCAAAGTTATAATCCCAAACGACATTTCATATCCAAAGGAAACACCCTGTATGTGGAAAGGGCAAAATATCAAACTTACGAGTTGACCCGCATTCTTATCTATGTAAGCTACCTGTGTGTATCATGTGATGTGAGAAACGGACAGAAGATTTGTTGTTGCAGAAACCGGATGGTGTGATGATGCCCGACAAGGCGAACCTGTACGTATGCGCTATCGAAGATCGACAGTACAAGGATGAAAAGATCAACTGTAAGTAAATGGCTGCGGCTTAACACATACCGCGACCTGGCGTCATTGTTGGCAACAAGTCGTTCAGCTGTTGTCGGTTGTTGGTTTGTTGACGAATGGACAACAAACCGACAACACCCATAACGGACAACAAACCGACAACAGCTGAACGACTTGTTGCCAACAATGACGCCAGGTCGCGGTGCTGTATGTGTTAATAATTCTGTAAATGGGAAAATTTTTTGGATACTTCGGACTAAATTACGTATGTCAGAATTTTTCTGCAGGGTGGGACAATGTGTACGGCTTCAACATGTCGAGTATCCGTCGCGTGGCGATTTCCGAACCGCTAGTGGATGTGGTAGACCCGAATCAAGTCTGCACCAACAACTGTCTGCTAAAAGTAAGCGGTGATTATTGCAGTTGTTGACGGTACTTATCAAAAATATATAACCCCTGCGTAAAGAAGAATGGAGGACGTAGTGTGAACGAAAGAGGCAGGCATTCATTGGCAGGAAGGGATGATACAGGGTGATTGATATCATACCTGTCTCAATCGGGCCTGTTCGAGTTAGATATGCAGCCTTGAAGTTTTCGATCGCCGGATTTTCCCATGGCCGGGTTTTCCCCATAGTACCCTATCTTGTGTGCGTTTATTTTGCGTGACAGGAAGTAGATCTGTATACAGTACGGGTGGACGATCTGACGTGGAGCAGTCCGTTTTCCCTGGTCTCTCGACGCAATGACTACGTCCAGGCGTTGGTCACCTTCTTCACCATCGACTTCTCCAAATGCCACAAGCGCACTGGATTCTCCACAGGTAGACGAGGAAAACAAGTCACAAGTGACGTTGTGCCGTGTATTTTGTATGGCGATTAGCCGGGCTCCGAAAATGGGGAGGGGGAAGACCGGACCGAACGGGAATCGAACCTGACTTTGGAAAGGCACCGGGTAGGTGAAAGTTGGCTTTAGGTTCACGTGAAAAACTATGAATTCTTGGTATTACTCCAGTACTGTATTGTTCTACCTTTGGTGTTCGTGCATTATGGGGTAATTTAGGTCACGTTTCTAGCACAGCTGGCTCGAAGCTTCTGTCTGAAATTACCCCACCATTCCCTACTCATGACTTACTTGCAGGCCCTGATCAGCCGTACACGCACTGGAAGCAGACGGTGTTCTATCTGGAGGACTCCATCACGATCAAGAAAGGAGAACAGATCGAAGGAACTTTCACTGTCACTCCGAATACTCGAAACAACGTACGTACTAGAGGGTACTGTGGGGTAAACCCGAACACCTAGTATATCTCAGCAGCAATACGACCGATTGAGACAAGTATCCTCTCTTCTTTCAAATGAGCTACCATGTTAGTCATTTCACTGAAGCGGCAAGTTCAGAAAAGCTCAGGTGTCCGAGTTTACCTCGTGTCCGAATTTACCCCACAGTACCGTAGCTCCACGAGTTGAGCTGTCATTGGCCCGCCACAGACGTGAACTCCGAATTCGCTCCGAATTCGGAGCCCTGACTATGCTTCAACACGTAAATTCACCGAGTTCGCTCCGAACTCGCTCCGTGTTTCCAAACGTGCGTGTGAACAGCCAAGTTTCAAACTCGGAGACGTGTGAACCACCGAGTTTCCTCCGAATTCGGAGCCTTCTCGAAGCCATCTCGGAGCCTTCTCGGAGGAATCTCGGAGCGAAAAAGTTGGAAACAGTGCAGTAATTTACGACGCGGCGCGTACGGCAGAACGCACACGCAAGCATAATATGAGGAGAGAAATCATCGCAGGTCTCTCCTTGTTCAAAAGAACAGCAAGCAGCGAGGCGAACGCAACAAACACAGTACATCATTGCGCTGCGCTGCGCTGTCCGCTCTGTTCTTCTTCTCTCTCCTTCCCCGTCCCCGAACACAGAAAGAGAGGAGGCGGGGCGCTTCGCTTGTTGTTTCATTTGCGTGTGGCGTGTTGGCCAGCAGCGGACAGCGCGCGCGCGCGCGGGGGGAAGTGCCTTATCTTTCTCCCTATTATAAGTCCCTGTGTGGAAAGTAGCGCGCCGTGTTTTATTGCTGCAACAAATATCTACGTGTGAACAACCGAAAAAACTCGCCGAGTTTGTACGGATACGTGTGAACAGCCGAATCTCGCTCCGAATTCGCAGCGAATTCGGAGCGATCTCGGAGCGAACTCGCTCGGAGCAAACTCGGAGCACGTCTGTAGCGGGCCATTGAGCGTGGTAGCAACGTCTCCTCCCTTTCTCTTTTCAGACCGCCCCACCCTTTCCAGTCTTATGACTCAGCGGTTGCACATCAAAGTCACAAGTTCACCCAGGGACGGCAACGAATATTTTTGTTACTGGGAGCAGCCTGGGTGCACTCATAACTTTGATGTTTCGGCTGGCCATTAGACTGGTGGAAGGTTTGGGAGCGATCTGAAAGAAAAAACTAAGAGGCGACCTTGCGGCCGCGCGCAGCGACAACTCAACTCGTGGATAATGCATACGAGTAGGACACGAAAATGAGGGTCGCGCGTTCAGATGACAGAATTGGCAGTTGAGGTGTCCGGCCTTACCGCAAAGTGCGGTACTGTGGGGTAACCCAAGCTTTTCTGAACTTGCCGCTAGAATACTTGTCTCAATCGGTCGTATGGTTGCTGAGATTAGTAGGTGTCCGCGTGTCCTGGTTTACCCCACAGTACCCTGCCTTACGTTACCCCTACCTCTCCCTCTATCTGTCTGTGAGAGTCGCATTTGTTTCAGCGCGATTTGGATTTCGAAATCGGCATTTCCTTCCGCGGGGAGCTGTGTGATGTGGAAGAGAACAACAAGTACACCATGCATTGAGTTAGGGGTGTCATTGAAACATCATTGCGACGGGTTGATGAAGAAAATAGGAATAAGCCGTCCCAAATGATGATTGATTGATTGAAACGGTGGTAGTAGGTGGACGTACAATTCCCAAAAGCTTTTGAACGCTACGGTGACTGTTTAGTTGTGCTGCTAATTGTAAAAGATTATCTGCGTATATCTGTTTGACGGATGTGTTGTATCGTGACCGTGGCAGTATAAAATAATTCAGTTGTCTAATTCTCATGATATCTTATGGCTCATTCACAGTGGAACGTAAAATTTGCTCGGCGTACGCCCGGCGTATCTTCCTGGCTGTCCATGCCTTCGCTATGTCGAACCATGGACACGTCAGGCGTACGCCCAGCGCATATACTGTATGTGAATGGGCCATTATTATTCACCACATTCCAAAAGAAAAGTCTGATATCAATTTATTATTTTTATCTTCGCTTCTTTCCCTTTCCCTGTTGTTTCTTGCCGCCACTTTTCTTCTGTTTCTGTTGACTTCTTCTCTTCGTCCCTTTTTTGTCCTTGCCTGCCACCATACCAGAAGCTTTTCTCTTCCTCTTTTCCACAGGAGTGCTATTGGCCCCGGAAGTGATGCTGTTCTTGTTCACATGCTGCTGCTGCTTCGCCTTGAGTCTTCGCAGAACTGCCAGTTGATGCTCTCGTTCTTCTTTTGCCGAAGTTTCGTTGGCTGCACGCTGAAATGGAACCAAAAATTACCCAGCTGCAGCATAGCATGAGCATGTAATAGATTAAGAGACGTTTTCTGTAAGGATTGAGAGTAGCCTGTAGTATAGGCGGAAGGGGGGTACTTTTTGTGAATCGAGATAATATGCCTATCGGATTCCCCATCAAAAACTGCATATGTTGATGAAGTTTTAGGAAAAAATTTGTTCAGGCATCATCGAGATATTCATGGGTAAAGGTGGGCAGGTCGCATTTTTGCCGTTTTTCAACATTTTTAGCCATAGTTCAGCAACCGAAGGGCTTAGAGGGCTACAATTTGGCGTGCGGAAAGATCCCATAGGGACCCAAGTCTGGACAAATTTTGAGCCCAATCGGCCACCTGTGTGGCGAGATGTAGCGTCACAAAGTGCATTTCTGTATATTTTGCACCTGTTGCAAATTTAGTCATATGAATACCACGTCGCGAATACATGCCCTGCACGGGGTAAAATTTTGACAGCAAGTAGAGAAGGGTTAGGCCTAAAAACTTTAGTACTACCGCAAAAAATCTCTATAATTGGAATTGGGACTACAGTCCTCTCGAATAGTGAAAAATGCAGCAAAAATTTTCCCGCCTTTTTTATTTTTCAAGATAAATGAGCAATACCACTGAAAAATTTTCCTCGAAAGTAGCCTATCTTATGTAGAATTTTATGTAGATTTCAAAAATAAAATTGCTTTTCCCAAAAAATTTAACCCTTACCCAAAATTCACAAAAATATACTACTTTTGCAAAATTATATGCTAGGGGTTAAATTTTTTGGGAGAAAGAATTTTATTTTTGAAATCTACATCAAATTCTACATAAGATAGGCTACTTTCGAGGAAAATGTTTCAGTGGTATTGCACATTTATCTTGAAAAATAAAAAAGGCGGGAAAATTTTTGCTGCATTTTTCACTATTCGAGAGGACTGTAGTCCCAATTCCAATTATAGAGATTTTTTACGGTAGTACTAAAGTTTTTAGGCCTAACCCTTCTCTACTTGCTGTCAAAATTTTACCCCGTGCAGGGCATGTATTCGCGCCATGGTATTCAAAAAACTAAATTTGCAACAGGTGCAAAATATACAGAAATGCACTTTGTGACGCTATATCTCACCATACAGGTGGCCGATTGGGCTCAAAATTGGTCCAGACTTGGGTCCCTATGGGATGTATGTGTGTACCAAATTGTAGCCCTCTAAGCCCTTCGGTTGCTGAAATATGGCTAAAAACGTTGAAAAACGGCAAAAATGGGACCTGCCCACCTTTACCCTTGAAAATCTCGATGATGCCTGAACAAATTTTTTCCTAAAACTTCACCAACATATGCAGTTTTTGATGGGGAATCCGATAGGCATATTATCTCGATTTACAAAAAGTACCCCCCTTCCACGTACTATGCAACCGCTACAGAAAACGTTTCTTAATAGATATTACGGGGAAAGTCGGACAGGAAAGGCAGAGAAAACACACGAATAAATAAATAGGCTAAGTATGCAAGTTGAAATATAATCGTGCCAGTACACACCAAGCTAATGTTTCAAATGTTTGTCATAAAGAACAGTAGAGCGTCCGTCAGTGTTTATTGTGCAGAATCAATTAGAGGATGCGGAAAATTTCCAAAGTCGCGGGGGAGGCATATTCCCGCAATATAACAATAATTCCATACACACGAACGAACGTGCATAGGGTATTAAGAGACGTTTTCTGTAAGGATTGAGAGTAGCCAGTAGTATAGGCGGAAGGGGGGTACTTTTTGTGAATCGAGATAATATGCCTATCGGATTCCCCATCAAAAACTGCATATGTTGATGAAGTTTTAGGAAAAAATTTGTTCAGGCATCATCGGGATATTCATTGGTAAAGGTGGGCAGGTCGCATTTTTGCCGTTTTTCAACGTTTTTAGCCATATTGCAGCAACCGAAGGGCTTAGAGGGCTACAATTTGGTACACACATACATCCCCTAGGGACCCAAGTCTGGACCAATTTTGAGCCCAATCGGCCACCTGTGTGGCGAGATATAGCATCGCAAAGTGCATTTCTGTATATTTTGCACCTGTTGCAAATTTAGTTTTTTGAATACCACGGCGCGAATACATGCCCTGCACGGGGTAAAATTTTGACAGCAAGTAGAGAAGGGTTAGGCCTAAAAACTTTAGTACTACCGCAAAAAATCTCTATGATTGGAATTGGGACTACAGTCCTCTCGAATAGTGAAAAATACAGCAAAAATTTTCCCGCCTTTTTTATTTTTCAAGATAAATGAGCAATACCACTGAAACTTTTTCCTCGTAAGTAGCCTATCTTATGTAGAATTTGATGTAGATTTCAAAAATAAAATTGTTTTTCCCAAAAAATTTAACCCTTACCCAAAATTCACAAAAACATACTACTTTTGCGAAATTATATGCTAGGGGTTAAATTTTTTGGGAAAAACAATGTTATTTTTGAAATCTACATCAAATTCTACATAAGATAGGCTACTTACAAGGAAAAAATTTCAGTGGTATTGCTCATTTATCTTGAAAAATAAAAAAGGCGGGAAAATTTTTGCTGTATTTTTCACTATTCGAGAGGACTGTAGTCCCAATTCCAATTATAGAGATTTTTTGCGGTAGTACTAAAGTTTTTAGGCCTAACCCTTCTCTACTTGCTGTCAAAATTTTACCCCGTGCAGGGCATGTATTCGCGCCGTGGTATTCAAAAAACTAAATTTGCAACAGGTGCAAAATATACAGAAATGCACTTTGTGATGCTATATCTCGCCAAACAGGTGGCCGATTGGGCTCAAAATTGGTCCAGACTTGGGTCCCTATGGGATCTTTTCGCACGCCAAATTGTAGCCCTCTAAGCCCTGCGGTTGCTGAAATATGGCTAAAAACGTTGAAAAACGGCAAAAATGCGACCTGCTCACCTTTACACATCAATATCTCGATGATGCCTGAACAAATTTTTTCCTAAAACTTCATCAACATATGCAGTTTTTGATGGGGAATCCGATAGGCATATTATCTCGATTTACAAAAAGTACCCCCTTCCACGTACTATGCAACCGCTACAGAAAACCTTTCTTAAGTGGCCGGGTTTACCCCACAGTACCCTACATTATATTACTTTCTCACACCCCAATACTGTACCTTTGTCTTTTGTTTCGGTGCCTTGGCAGTGGGTCGACTGAATTTCCCGAGAGACGCCGTCGCTTTTCGAACTGTTTCCGCTTCTGCTAGTAACTCCTTGCCTCCTCCGCCTGAAATGAAAACAAAAGACAAAAGCACAGAATGAGAATAGTATGATCTAAAATATGTATGCTACTATTTTAGTTGGGCTGCAATCCCTGACTCATATTCGAGCCATTATAATGGGGAATCTAAAGCAGCAAGCCATCCACACAAACAATCTTGAAGCGCGTAAACGGTCTTCTGTTGCTTGTCGGCGAGATTGTTTCTGTGTGTCGCGAGGTGACCTGCAGTAAATGACCCCTTTCCTTGCTTACCCTTTCCCCCGCTTGCTCTACTGATGTTTCGCAGTTGATTCAGCTGGTTTTTGGCCACCCGCTCTTGCTTCTTCTCCTGTCTTTGGCCAAAATGGTCTGCGTTGGGGTCTGCTTGATCTGGAATCTCGATCATCCAGTCCTTGGTCGCGTCCTTAGCGCGCTTGTAGCCCCAAGCTGGACGCCAACTCTGTGCAAACAATACGACAATTCGACCTCTGGCCCAGTACATGCAGGTTGACGTGCGGTAATCATACAGAGGGCACACAGTAAGTAAGTACCAAGTTGCGGTAAGTAACGTAATGCGTAGCGTCCGAGGCCAGCAGTGTACGTAAACTCCATCTGTCCTTGGACCGGTACCTGGTGGTGTACCCAAGTCCCAAGTCCATAGCTGTGACCAAGGGTAGCAGATCGGGTTCGATTCCCGTTCGGTCCTATTTCCCCCCCCCCCCCCTTTTTCGGGGCCCGGCTATCGCCATTACGGAACGCGGCACGTCACAGCAAGTATAGGTATAGTAGCACAAGAAATTTCATGAACCACTGAAATTTTTTCTCAGCCAATAAAAGACGTAGAGCACAGTGGTCAAAACTTCCACGGCTAACTTTAGCTCGCCGTTCCAATAAAAAAACCGTTTTCTTCTATCTGCTCTCAGTGTCGAGATCTCGCCGATTTTCTTCAGCACTGAAATCGTGTCACCATTTGGCAGACGCTAAACCACGCAAACCACGACACCCCACGACCCTGTACGCCCGATGCGCATTTTCATCGTCTTCATCACTTATGCTTATTTCTGTCATTTTGATTTTTCGGACATTTTCGAGGTTTAGAATTGCCCAAATGGTCCACGCCCAATTTGGTGATTTCAGTACTGAAGAAATTTGGCGAGATCTCGACACACAGAGCAGCTGGAGACAAACGGTTTTTTTTATTGGAACGCCGAGCTAAAGTTAGCCGTAGACGTTTCACCGCTGTGCTCTACGTCTTTTATTGGCTGAGAAAAAATTTCAATGGTTCATGAAATTTCTTGTTCGACTATATAGATACCTGAGTCGTGTCGTCCCAAACTTTTCGCGCTTTCTTGCGCTTCTGAATGCCCTTGATCTCTGCAAATTTCTCCCATCGCGTCTTCTTTCTTTCTTCCGGAATCTGACACAAAAGCGCAGAGGTAATGAATAGTGAGAGCTGCTGACCCGTGTGAAACAATAATATTTTTGAGAACAAGAAGGAAAATCGTTGAAAGTTTACCGGCTTTTCTCTGGGAAGTCGACTGATGGGTTTCGGCAGCTAAAAAATAGTAAAACAAGCACTATTACTCCAGGGGTATACGGTCATAGTAAGTTAGGGCGGTATTACGCCCTATTAGTTCATGGTTCTACGCCCCAAACTTGGGCGGCTAGAACTCTGCTTCACAAAATCCACGTTTGATCCATCACAAAGAGCAAGCAGACAACTGTTCCGACCTGCAACGAACGAAGAATTACGCGCATGGACAGCTCCATTTCACCATTCTTCCACTACAGCGTGGTTTAGAATTGAGCCGTCCATGAATTACGGTAGGAAAAACGAAGACATCTTTTTTGATGGGCCAAACGTGGACGAAAGCAAGTGAGCCTGTTCTGTTCTCAGCAGAAAAGCGTAAATGTAAATCTGTGTGCTGCACTAAGCTACAATTTGGAACAGAACTTACTGCAACTGACCTGGTGGTGTATTTTGGCATTAAATAGCATACAAGCCAGGAATAAATACCTTGCAGACAGTTTATTGGGTGCCCCTCCCCCCCCCCCCCCTTGCTGATCTGTTATCGAGCATTGTCTTACCTTGACAATAATTGCCTCTTCCACTGTATCTCTGGGCAGCTATAACAAAACAGCGCCTTAGGCGTGCATGCAAGTACATCCACAGTCAATGAATAATACGCCTTTTACTAACCTTGTAGAGTTCGTTGAAGAGATGCTGTAGGTTGTCACGTGATCTTGCCTTTAACTCGACCTCTCTACAAAATAAAATACAGCCAAAACTAAAGTAGTGTGCGCGAGAGGTTTCGTTACTTGGGTGTCCCGAATTACCCCGCATTATCATATAGGTACCAATACAACAGGAGCACATGCTTACACCACTGGGCATAGGGTACTTCGGGGAAAACCCGGTCATACGGGAAAATCTGGCCACCTAACCTCCTTCGAACTTGCTGTTTTAGCAGTAAATGACGAAAGCAAAGACCACAATTTGAAACAGGAGAGTTCGAGGAATCGACTGAAAAATAATGTTTGTCACAATCGGTCCATTGGTTGCTGAGATATCATATGCAGCCCCGAAACTTGGGTGGCCAGATTTTCCCATGGCCGGGTTTACCCTATAGTACCCTAGCAGGGGTATATGGTGACCCAAAATTTTTGGGGCGGAAAATTTAGGAGAGGGGAGGACATATGGGCGAGCGTAGCGAGCCCATCGGGGGTTTGCCCCCCCCCCCCCCCCCCCCCCCCAAGAACGGGGGTCTGGGGGCGGGAGCCCCCAGGAAAATTTTTTTTTCACTTCTATGACTACAATAATGCATTTTCCAACCTCCTGAGACCATTCAGCCATAAATATTTTTCATCACTAAAACACCATGGGAGGAGGGAGAAGAATGGAAAGGATAGTAGAGTTTGTGACCTCACAGTGACCGCGCATACTTACATAGTACTATAGTTACAGCAACCACAGGTTAGGCCAAAAAACGCGTTTTCACGCAGTCTACACCATTACATTCCTAGGGAGAATTATTTTTTCGCAAAGCTGGGTTGAAAATTTTCCGCCCCTGGCCGCCAAATTTTGGGGCGGAGAACCCTAAACTGGGGCGGAATACCGCTCCTTCCCACTATGACCATATACCCCTGCCTAGGCCTATACAGTAATTTCAGAATGTGCATGCATACGTTTGCGAGGTTTCAGGCAGCGGTTCCTGATCTTCTACCAGTAAATTGCCCAGGTCCAACTGTGGTTCCACCGCTTTGTGCACCACTGTGCTCTTTAACTGCTGCTGCTGTTTCTGCTGAGAAGCCAGTACATCGTCCACGAATGACGAAGATGATGGATGAGCAGCTTGCTCAGTCATCTGGTCATGAAAGCCTTCATAAATCACCGGCCAACCGATGGCAACAGATAATAAGTCGGTCCACTGAGAGAATTCGGAAGTCGCGGAAGATATTATTGCGTGAAATGCACGCACAGGCTTTTTCATGCAATTTTGGGCGCTATGTTACGCAAAAACCTTACACGAGTACGAACTTCTCCGCATTCTCTCAATGAACCGGCTATATCTGCACTGCACCGTATGAATACGAAGGCATGAGATGTACAGTAGGAACAATATCCCAATAACAGTCGTCAATTTCACGCAACCCACAGAACAGAAAAGTTTATTTGCTGAAGTACGCACATACAGTACGGTACAGTCCTTCATACACACACATGGCCCTTTCTCTAACAGAACACAACACTAAGTATTTTCGCATATCGTTTCAAATATGTGCACCAACCACCAACGCGACAATATGAATGAGAAAGAAAGATCACAGTTCGCCCACGCATTCCTTTTTCACTCCTTTTCACCCACCCTTCCTTCAACGAAACTAACACAACACAGCACCGATATCCCAGCCTCAGCAAAGCATACAAAATTTCGTAAAGGCGGTCTTGACTTTGAAAACAGACCCTGCTCGTCGCCAGATACATAAGTATTCACACTGTGATAATCTCCTTGTCCAGTATGATATCCATTTCATCTCTCGGTCGCTCTTTATCCTTTAAAAAATGCACAAAATTCCTGCGCACCGCACACAAACACGCAAGCATGTCTGGCACACCAGGTGTGTAGTTCAATGGTTAGGGCGTTCGCCTCGAACGCGGGTCCAGAGTTCGATTCCCCGGCACATCTGGGAAATTTTCCCTCTCAATTGTGCCATCTGCTCCTCAAACCCGCTCAGGAAATCGAACCCAACCCCATCCGCCTTCAAACAACCCCTC
Organism: Epsilonema sp. ZAB3_2; assembly: GCA_030247985.1. Taxonomy (NCBI): domain Eukaryota; kingdom Metazoa; phylum Nematoda; class Chromadorea; order Desmodorida; family Epsilonematidae; genus Epsilonema; species Epsilonema sp. ZAB3_2. The sequence goes on from JASAMW010001462.1 coordinate 13,296, forward strand.
GCCTTACCACCTGCGCCATCCGCTCACTCTCCCACATCTCAGCAAACTTCCCCCATATAAGTACCTTACCTCTTTCTCTTTCCGTTTCTCCGCCTCCTCCTCGCGCCCTCAAGCCAACCCCTCGCCTTACCACCTGCGCCATCCGCTCACTCTGCCACATCTCAGCAAACTACTCCCATATACCGTCGTACCTCTTTCTCTCTTCCTTTCTCCGCCTCCTCCTCGGCCATGAGTCGCTGTCGCTCCTCCTCTTCCTTGCGCCACTCTTCCAGCTCCTGCGGATCGTACTCGTATTTCACCGGGGCCGCTGACATCTCCACTTCTTCCACTGGCTCCTGCTTCACTCGCGGCAGGTTACGAGTGTCCATTAGCTGCTCTCTACACAGACAAACGTACACACAGATGTAGGTATGTATCATACATACATACATACATACATACATACATACATACATACATACATACATACATACATACATACATACATACATACATACATACATACATACATACATACATACATACATACACATACATACATACATACATACACATACATACATACATACATACATAGCCAGCCACTCCAAATTCAAACCCAAATCCATCCTCCCCTCCTGCAATGTCGCTCGCTTACCCGCCGTCCTGTCTACTCCTTTGCAGCAAGGCCAGCCGGTAGAAGTCCTTGATGTCCAGAACCTGTTCGGGTCCCGCGCCCGCCCCGTCTTGTCCCGGCTGCACCGGCTCCTGCTTAACCCGCGCGCCGTCTGCAAACGGAGCCACCGCGGACCGGTAGTACTGGTAGAAACTGCGCAGCTCATCCGTCTGCGCGTCGGGAAACGCCTGACCTGAAGGAAGGAAGGAAGGAAGGAAAGCATAGTTGGATGAAACATGAAACATTAACGTCACAAGTTTATTAGACTTTCTAACTACCTCTTTCATTTCAGATCACTTGCCTCTGTATGTATTTATACAAACATTATTTATGTATGTACAAACAGTACATCACCTGTGATCTCCTGCGGTAGAGGTGTACATCCGTGCTGCTGTTGGTAATACCGTACGTACTCCTCGTATTGAAAAGTGTCCACATACACAATCTGAAAATGAACAAGCGACGCATTTACGGCTACAATCCCAATACCAAGAACTCATAAACTATCATAGGGGTAAGATATTATCCCTGTCCTAAGTTACCCCATTATGATAGTCTATGAATTCTTGCCAACACGAACCTGAATCGAAGCTTTGTATGGTACAAGCGAAGACGACCGTATCCACGAGTTGAGCTATTATGCAGCGTGGCCACAAGGTTGCCAAACAGGGTGTCTTAAAAGTATGGGACTTTGGGTAAAATCCGGTCATGGAAAGGAGAAAACCGGGCGAAGCAAGCTCCTTTGAACTGGCTGTTTCAGCAAACGATCAAGCAAAGAGCTTATTCTAAAGAGGAGATCATATATGTCTCAATCGGTCCATCGGTTGCTCAGACATACATGCAGCCCTGAAACTTAGGTGGCCGGATGTTCCCATGAACGGGTTTACCCCATAATACCCTATATTATGCCACCAACCTGCGTCTTGAATCGGCGCTTTTTCCGCTGAAACTCTGCTTTCAGATTCCTCACCTTCCTGACGAGTCTTTATCGTAGGCCGAGTAATCTACAGGCTCCGCAATCCCTCTTCCATTTCCTCGGCAGTCGCTAGCTGGCCGCTGAGCGGGTGGAACGGATCCATTCTACAAAACGCAATGCACTATTCGCTTTACTCAGAAAGAGGACGCACTGCGATTGCGAAAGCGCGTCCTCCTATCGAGTAAAGGCGAATACGTGTTTAAGAGAGGTTTTCTGTAAGGGGGATTGAGAGTAGCCTGTAGAATAGGCTGAAGGGGGGTACTTTTTGTGAATCGAGATAATATGCCTATCGGATTCCCCAATCAAAAACTCCATACGTAGTTGAAGTTTTAGGAAAAAATTAGTTCAGGCATCATCGAGATATTCATGGGTAAAGGTGGTAAGGCGAGGGGTTGGCTTGAGGGCGCGAGGAGGAGGCGGAGAAACGGAAAAAAGAGAAAGAGGTAAGGTACTTATATGGGGGAAGTTTGCTGAGATGTGGGAGAGTGAGCGGATGGCGCAGGTGGAAAGGCGAGGGGTTGTTTGAAGGCGGATGGGGTTGGGTTTGATTTCCCGAGCGGGTTTGAGGACAATACGGAACAATTGAGAGGGAAAATTTCCCAGATGTGCCGGGGAATCGAACTCTGGACCCGCGTTCGAGGCGAACGCCCTAACCATTGAACTACACACCTGGTGTGCCAGACATGCTTGCGTGTTTGTGTGCGGTGCGCAGGAATTTTGTGCATTTTTTAAAGGATAAAGAGCGACCGAGAGATGAAATGGATATCATACTGGACAAGGAGATTATCACAGTGTGAATACTTATGTATCTGGCGACCAACAGGGTCTGTTTTCAAAGTCAAGACCGCCTTTTACACCCTACAAGAATTCTGTTCAAATTCCTGCTTCAACTCCCGCATCAGAATCAGAAAGTGCTTCGAGTACGTACGCTACCAGTGATAACCAGAGCTGCAGTGCTGCCTCAACTCACAGCTCTTCAACTGTGTTGTCGGCAGTGGAGTGCACCTGCGCATGTGCTGCGAATGAGGAAGAGGCTGGGAAGCCAAGGCAGAGAATGGTCGCTTTGATTCGTCGCGGAAATTAAGACGCTTAATTCTTGTCATGTGGAGGTACGTACGTAGGGTACTGGGGGGTAAAGCCCAGCCACCCAAGCGCCTTTGAACTTGCTGTTTCAGCACATGATTTGAACCAGATAGCTCATTTGAAAGAGGAGATTCCAAGGAATCTATTTCCCCATCCTATTTGTCCTTGGTTGCTAAGATATAAAGCTTAGGTGGCCGGATGTTCTCATGGCCGGATTTACCCCATAAGGCACGTCTACGTAATGCGCAATACGTGTGGACAAGCGTTTGACTCTGTTCTCACTCCACTGCGGCCGTACAACGCACGTACGGTGTGTATGACGTGTCTCGTTTGTTGTGTAGGACCATAGTATCCTGTCGAAGCGTTATCCGGCCAACACGCTGGTGGCCTATATCCTGAGCCTCGGGGTGCTACGCGGTGGCTAAGAAGGCGCGGGTGTGGCGGGACGTTTGCTGGATTCGCGCTGCTCTTTAGCCTGACTTCTGCTTCGTCGTCTTCTTCCGGCGTCAAAGCCGTTTTTCTTCATGTGCTCATGACGAATGAACAGGCCATCAGATTTTATGAGAAACGAAGCTCAGACGGCACTGTCGTCTATCGCATTACTAGATCATTGACAAGGAAGGTGAGGATGAGGGAAAGATAGAGAAGCCCGGAGTAGGCTATGGGGGTAAAACCGGGCCATGGGGGTAAACCCGGCCGCACCTAAAGCTCCTTTGAACTTACTGTTTCAGCAAATGGTAAAACCGCAATAGCAAATAGCTTATTTGAAAAAGGAGAGTTCAAGGAATTGATTGGTATCCTATTTGTATCCGATTGCATCACCTGGTCAGCTCGCGATCACTACCCATAATTTTTAGCTCAAATAGCGAATAACCACCCTATATTTCCAATTTTGCCTCATGTGTAAGGGGAAGGGTGAAAGCGGTTGGAAATATGAAAAGCTTGTGTTGCGTAGGCTCGCAATGTTCTGTTGTTGTAGGTACCCCGGGATGGCTATGTATACGCGTTGTCAGTGAACGGAGGCAGGGCGCCGTTTCAGTTGGGCGAATGTGTGTCCGTGGTTGCGAGCTTCGTGACAGCTCCATTTCGCTGTTTCATTCGCTGTTGCCATCGTCTCCTGCAACCTAGTCTGCAATCGAATGGGACAGGATTACTTTTTCTACGACTGTGCTCGTACGATATTCACTGTGATTCTGAGACATTATCAATAATTTTGTATGGGGAGAAAGAAACGAGGAGGCATGAAAATAGGGGCCTATGTCATTCTTCTCGTAAACATTTATTTTGCTTTTACGGTAGGTAATACCCAGGACTCCATAACAAGAGAAAGGCACTATTAACCTGTGAACAAAAGCCGTGCACAGAGCTATGCCCGATAAGAGCCAAAAGCGATACCGAACTGGGGACCCCGTCCCCCAGTTTGTAAATATTCAACAAGTGTCCACGAAAAGAAACGATGCGAAGATTCAAAAGACGTTGGGTGGGCGTCTCCATTGGCATCCCCCACTTGGGGTACGGGGTACCCAGGTTGCGGTATGCTTTCGGTGCTTATCGGCCGATAGCCTCTCCGCACGTTTCTTGTTCACAGATTCATAGTCCTTCTTTATTATGGCGTCCTGGTAATAAGAGGTAACCAATGATAATTATAGTCCAGAGCGTTCTATTTTGCTGGTCTACTGTAAGTCGTCTATTGTGAAATACGAAGTATAGGTACGTTTTTGGAGGAGTTTTACTCTGAAGCGCCCATTTGAGTCAGTGTGGTTCGCAGAAAAATGTCGGAAATTACTAGGGGAAAAAAAATGCAAGATTTATTACTCCGCGCAACCGGCTGTGATACACCCGCAAGCTAGTAGCTACTGGACCATAGGCAAAATGACGATTGTGATTGGATGCATGGCATAACTTCAAAACTTTCCATATGATGACTTTCGAGATCTGTTTTGTTTTGTCCTGGGCAATGTACACATACATTGCTTGCTAGTAGCCTGTGAGTATAGAGGACCTACGGTGGCGGCTATTTTTATGAAAAAGTGAGATTGAGGCACCCTGTGCAAACTACAGTAAATTATTGTTGTTAGTAGCGCATGGCCTTGGAACAATCAAATGAACAGAAGCTTTCTAGTCTCCAATGCATGGCATGAAGAACAACTGGAGTACTGTACAACAGGTAATTTCCGGACCCCACTTAATTTTCGGACTTCGGACCGGACAAATAGCGTCCGAAATTTAGATGGGTCCGAACTTATTGCGTGCTAAATAATTTTGTTGCAGATCAACACAGTGTATCCTATACCTGATACCCTTTGAGCAATACTAACCAGAACGAGAGAGGCAAAAAAAAAAGGGAGTGAGAAGGCGCTTGGCTAAGTGTAACGGAAACACGGTACTTTGCCTCCGTTTTTGTTGCTTTTATAACAACAGCATAATGATACGAGCGAGTTGCCCAAAAATTTTTCGATCATGTGCATGCGACCGCAAAAGCTTTCACTTCCTTTAATCAATTTGGGGCTCGAAAAAGCGACGAGGTCGCGCGCCACATTTTTCTCTTCATCCCTTGGGGACCCGGGTCAACCGCTTATTTCGGTTGGCCAACCGAAATATCGGTTGGAGCGCCGCGCCGAAACACCAACCGAAATATCGGTTGGCAGCGTAAGTTGCACATACGTACTACACAGCCACCCCAACCGAAATATCGGTTGGCAGCGTCGAGTTGCACTGCCTACTACAGGTTCGATACTGAACAAACACGTTCTCTCGAGGAGCGGCGCTCCAACCGATACTTTCGGTTGGCCAACCGAAATAGCGGTTGACCCGTCCCGAGCATTGGATGAGAGAAAATGTGGCGCGCGACCTCGTCGCCCTTTTCGACCCAAATTGATAAAGGAGTAAAAGCTTTTGCGGTCGCATGCAATGATCGAAAAGAAGAATCTTTGGGCAACTCGCTCGTATAATTTTTATGCCTGTACGCCAACTAAAAGCCATCGAAACGGAGCCCCGAAAATACCGTGTTTTCCGTACTTAGCCGTCCTTCTCACTCCCCTAAGCTTTATGGTACTCCTATTGTGACGAACGGTCAACAAAACAAACAAACAACAACCCAAACAAGCTGAACGACTTGCTGCCAACAATGACGCCAGGTCGCGGGGTTTGTTTTTCAAGGGAACAAGTAATTCGCAGCAGAAAAGTCGGCTTCCGTGGAAGACTAGCAGTGATTTGAGGCAAAACGGAGGGCAGATGTCTCGAAGAAAGCTAACGGCTGCAAATAAATGTTACGTACTGCGTACGTATGGCAAAGAGTCCGAGGCCAGTAGTAGTGTACGTAAACCAGTTCGAGGTATGTAAGGCGAGTTTAGCCAAAAGTCCCCGGACCGGTCCCTGGTGGGGTTGCCTAGACCGCAGCTGTGTCCGAGGGTAACGGGTTCGATTCCCGTTCGGTCCTATTTCTCTCCCCCCTTTTCGGGGCCCGGCTATCGTCATACGGAACGCGGCACGTCACATAAATGATAAATTTCGCCTATTTTCATTTTCAATATTGTGCTGAGGAACAAGCTCGAAGGCGGTCAAAATCGGGGTCAAGCGATTTGGATGCCGAAAAGAAGGAAACAGCCGTTGGTGGAGCAGAGCAGAAGATTTTCGAGCGTTTTGACTTAGTAGGCCTACCGTTTTGCCTTGTTTCTTGACGTTTTGGCAACTTTTCTCTTGAGAAAGAAACCCCGTCTACGGACGGGGTTTGCTCCGTCCGCCGGGTGTCTACGGACAGGCGGACGCCTGGGATTATGAAGAGGGTTAAGTTAGTACTTACATATTGCAGTAATATTTGGACCATGAGTTCGTGTCCGTTGGCGCAAGCGATATGCAGCGGAGTGAGTCCTTTCTCCCGATCGGCTCCGTTCCCATCCGCACCCCTCTTCAGCAGTGTTCGCACAGTGTTGTAGTGATTGAGACAAGCAGCGTAGAACAACGCCGTCCAACCTCTGTCATCCACCGCGCTGATACTCGTCCGATACTACAACACTGTGCGAACACTGCTGAAGAGGGGTGCGGATGGGAACGGAGCCGATCGGGAGAAAGGACTCACTCCGCTGCATATCGCTTGCGCCAACGGACACGAACTCATGGTCCAAATATTACTGCAATATGTAAGTACTAACTTAACCCTCTTCATAATCCCAGGCGTCCGCCTGTCCGTAGACACCCGGCGGACGGAGCAAACCCCGTCCGTAGACGGGGTTTGTTTTTCAAGAAAAAAGTTGCCAAAACGTCAAGAACCAAGGCAAAACGGTAGGCCTACTAAGTCAAAACGCTCGAAAATCTTCTGCTCTGCTCCACCAACGGCTGTTTCCTTCTTTTCGGCATCCAAATCGCTTGACCCCGATTTTGACCGCCCTCGAGCTTGTTCGTCAGCACAATAATTGAAAATGAAAATAGGCGAAATTTATCATTTATGTGACGTGCCGCGTTCCGTATGACGATAGCCGGGCCCCGAAAAAAGGGGGAAGAGAGGAGATAGGACCGAACGGGAATCGAACCCGTTACCCTCGGACACAGCTGCGGTCTAGGCAACCCCACCAGGGACCGGTCCGGGGACTTTTCGCTAAACTCGCCTTACATACCTCGAATCCCTGGTTTACGTACACTACTACTGGCCTCGGACTCTTTTGCCATACGTACGCAGTACGTAACATTTATTTGCAGCCGTTAGCTTTCTTTGAGATATCTGCCCTCCGTTTTGCCTCAAATCACTGCTAGTCTTCCACGGAAGCCGACTTTTCTGCTGCGAATTGCTTCTTCCCTTGAAAAACAAACCCCGCGACCTGGCGTCATTGTTGGCAGCAAGTCGTTCAGCTTGTTTGGGTTGTTGTTTGTTTGTTTTGTTGCTACCGTTCGTCACAATAGGAGTCCATAAAGCTTAGGGGAGTGAGAAGGACGGCTAAGTCCGGAAACACGGCATCTTCGGGGCTCCGTTTCGATGGCTTTTAGTTGGCGTACAGGCATAAAAATTATACGAGCGAGTTGCCCAAAGATTCTTCTTTTCGATCATTGCATGCGACCGCAAAAGCTTTTACTCCTTTATCAATTTGGGTCGAAAAGGGCGACGAGGTCGCGCGCCACATTTTTCTCTTCATCCAATGCTCGGGACGGGTCAACCGCTATTTCGGTTGGCCAACCGAAATATCGGTTGGAGCGCCGCTCCTCGAGAGAACGTGTTTGTTCACTATCGAACCTGTAGTAGGCATGTACAACTGACGCTGCCAACCGATATTTCGGTTGGTCGCCTATGGACCTGTAGTACGTATGTGCAACTTACGCTCCCAAACTATATTTCGGAGGGTGTTCCGCGGCGCGGCGCACCAACCGATATTTCGGGGGCCCCACCCAAATAGCGGTTGACCCGTCCCGAGCATTGGATGAAGAGAAAAATGTGGCGCGCGACCTCGTCGCCCTTTTCGACCCAAATTGATTAAAGGAAGTAAAAGCTTTTGCGGTCGCATGCACATGATCGAAAAGAAGAATTTTTGGGCAACTCGCTCGTATAATTTTTATGCCTGTACGCCAACTAAAAGCCATCGAAACGGAGCCCCGAAAATACCGTGTTTTCCGTACTTAGCCGTCCTTCTCACTCCCCTAAGCTTTATGGTACTCCTAGTCACAACAAATTGACAACAAACCGACAACTCCCATATTGTGTTGTTCGCCAAGAAATTGTTGTCAACAATGACGCCAGGTCGCGGTATGTGTTAAGTGCGCGAGGCACAAACATAATATCGTCCGTGCTATGAGAGTTGTACGAGCAGAATTCCACCCTGCTGTCAGCAGGGAGCTAAGGGATATATGTGTACTGTACAAGCATGTGACATCTGTTGCGTACTGCGTACGTATGGCAAGCCCCAAACGCCAGTAGTAGTGAGTTCTAGGTATGTAGGGAGTTTAGGCCAAAAGTCCCCGGACCGGTCCCTGGTGGGGTTGCCTAAGTCCGCAGCTGTGTCCGAGGGTAACGGGTTCGTTCCCGTTCGGTCCTATTTCTCTCCCCCCTTTTCGGGGCCCGGCTATCGCCATACAGAACGCGGCACGTCACACATCATTAGCCTACGTATATATATCACATAGGTGCAAAGCCGGCTATTATGAGTCTTCTTGTACTTCGTTCTGCTTGGGTGTCCGGGTTTACCCCACCAATTAAACGGCCGGGTTTACCCCGTGGTACCCTGCATCCGACAAAAACACGGTAGTACGTGTAAAAACTGCATATTTTTGTAGGGAGCGGATCCAGGTATTCCGTCCAAGTGCGGGGACACTGCTCGAATGTTGGCGGCCTTAAACCAGCGCGTGAAGGTGCTGGATATGCTGGACGCGCATTGCAAGAACAATAGTAACGTCACCGGCAGAGTACAAGGAACTTATACGTACAACAACAGGCAGCAACAACATCAGGACGGAGTTGATGACGGATTCGCTTTTGCTTCAAATCTCGTGGTACTATTACTCGTAGCTACGTACAATCATCATCATCATCACTTTATTCATGATCGCATGCGTGCGCACAACATACAACCAATGGTATTATCGCATACCACAAATGCAGTAAACATGGCGAATACCAACCATATTGTGTATGAAAATAGCGCTCTACATACAATTCGTACGTAGTTTCAATTTACGTAAAATGGCTCCAAGTACTTTATACATAAATTTGCATAAGTTGGCTTATTAGAAATCACCCCACTTTTACATGTATTGTACATACGTACATAATGAATACGTATAAAAAAAGATCGGCGTACAAAATCGAAGCAGCGTCCAAAATCATGATCAACGACGAGCCAGGGTCCAGGAAGGGAGTGAGTCAGGTCAGATGAAGGCGGCGGAACTGGCTTTCAGCTTCTCAGTCTTTTGCAAAATGGGTGGACGTGGTGGAAGGTGGAGAAATGAGTTGAAGCTTGAATTGAATGTCCGGATAGAAAGCTGAGGATATTTTCATGTCTATGTGATTGGGCTGTTGAAACAGGGATTGAAGGCTGCTTGTGATGAGGATCAGTCTTCTTGATATCGGAACCGAACTGCTACAGCAGAAGTTTCTTCCATACAAGAGTTCTTTTCTTCATCACAGCGCAGTTGTTACTATTATTGATTGAGAACGGAGAAAAGAAAAGACAAGACCGCACGGCGCACACACTGACCACCCACACAGAGGGGAGAGAAATAGGACCGAACGGGAATCGAACCCGCTACCCTCGGACACAGCTGCGGACTTAGGCAACCCCACCAGGGACCGGTCTGGGGACTTTTGGCTAAACTCGCCTAACATACCTAGAACTAGTTTACGTACACTACTACTGGCCTCGGACGCTATTGCCATACGTACGCAGTACGTAACAAAGGGTACATGGTGGTACGTAGGATAATGCTTGTGTGTGATGTGATAACTCGGTGGTAGTTTAGTTTTCCTTCCGTACCACTATCGAAACGACTGATTTGCTTGCGCAGTTCTAGCACGCCATTGGAAACTGAATGGCCTTGTAACTGCGTACGCGTAACGTTTGTTGCCGCGTTCACCAGACGCAGTAGGTCCGTCTTTTCGTCCGTCCATTCGTCAACCCCTATGCTCGTATACGGGTTGACGGACACGGGTTGACGAACGAACGTACGAATTTACGAACGTCAGGTGAACGCGGCATGAATCGCTTTGCACTCCACTACAGGCGTCTGCTGCTGATGAGAACGGTAAGCCTACTGCGGCTGCAACCCCCAGAGCCTTGTCGGGCCTGAAACCAGGTCGAGCTCAAGCGGAAGAGGAGCAGAAGAAAGAGAATAGGACACTGCTGTTATCTGTTCCCCGTGAACAGTTGCCCACATCCGCCATCATGCCTCAGAGGCCACTCAGTCCCAGATTGCACAGGAGCCGTGGGGAGGAAGAGGGGGAAGAAGAGCAGAAGATGACGCCCGTGTTAATACCCGATCCACTGCTCCTGCAAGCAGCCGGAAACAGGTAGGGCAGGCGAACAGCAGGAATTCCTACGAGCAGAAATAAATTCCGGCTACTATGGCGCGCTGCACACGAGTTGATGTAAACTCACGGTGAATTTCCCGTAAGAAGCCTATGTGATGAAGCATAGGGATGCCGGTGAATTCACCGGGAGTTTGAAGCTCACCACGTGTGAACACGTGAGGAAAATTGTGCGCGTGGGAGCAATGCAAGTGAGAAATGAGAATGCTCTACACGCAACCCCAAATTCGAAGTTCAAACTCACCGTGAGTGTACTCACCACGTGTGTAACGCAATACTGATGCTCCACTGAATTGTGTTGGTGTGCGCAGGGCGAAGTCCGTGTCGGACGTTGTGCGTTCTCGTCCTTCGAGCCTGCGCGCGTTTCTCTCCGATTTGGGCCTGTCCAAGTATTGGCCACTCTTTCAAGAGCAATCCATCGGGTTGGACGCTTTTTTGCTACTCGGAGACGCTGACTTGAAGAACATCGGAATAAAGTATATATGTTATGTATTGTGACGTGCCGCGTTCCGTATGGCGATAGTCGGGCCCCGAAAAGGGGGGAGAGAAATAGGACCCAAGGGGAATCGAACCCGTTACCCTCGGACACAGCTGCGGACTTAGGCAACCCCACCAGGGACCGGTCCGGGGACTTTTGGCTAAACTCGCCTTACATACCTAGAACTAGTTTACGTACGTTACTGGCCTCGGACGCTATTGCCATACGTACGCAGTACGTAACAGTATTTATGTAAAATGCGAACATAACATACTTACATCTGTATACAAGCAGGGCAAATCCACACGAAAACGGGAAATTTTTTGAAGATTTTGTCCATGACCATCTCCGATTTCGCTCAAATTTTGCACATTTGTAGTACCAGATAGGACAACCTTCCATGCAAAATTTTAGCCCCCAACTCCTAGTGGTTCCAACAGTATGACCCCACAAAGGTCAGGGTTTGGAGCCACTTTGGTCGTAAGCTGGCAATGTTCAAAGTGGATTATCTCAACTTCTAGAAGGAAGAATGGTGGCTTATGGGGTACCATTCGAAAGCTCTCGACTTGCTCCTTCAGATTGGCTTACAAAAATTTTGGCTAACTATAACCCTTTAGGGATTACATCCAGTCAAAAACTGTGTGTTTGATTTTCTCAAAAAACTCATCTCCAATTTTGATTTTGAGTTGATTTTTTGAAAAGAACGGCCCTAATTTACCCTATGTACAACGTTTTGGTCTGTGTATTTGCATATTTGGCTGAAAAATAGCGAAAATGTGAGTTTTTCTACCCCGTTACGAGATGTAAATAATCATTAAATAGGGTAAAACTCGCCCATATGCACTGAAATCTGTGTTTGGACTGCATTTCCTGATAGCCTGCAAAATGTTAGCCATATTGCCTAACTATTGCACAATGTTGTGTCAACTACTTCTCTCAAAATGAAGACAAATGTGTTCGAAACCATTTCTGTACTAATGTGAAAGTGGTCACGTAAAGGGTTATAAACAATATTTTTGTCATTACTGCAGCTGTCTATAAAAACATATGGCAGAAAATGCGCTCATATGGCTAAAATTTTGCAGGCTATCAGGAAATACAGTCCAAACACAGATTTTCAGTGCATATGGGCGAGTTTTACCCTATTTGATGATTATTTACATCTCGTAACGGGGTAGAAAACCTCACATTTTCGCTATTTTTCAGCCAAATGTGCAAATACACAGACCAAAACGTTGTACATAGGGTAAATTAGGGGCGTTATTTTCAAAAAATCAACTCAAAATCAAAATTGGAGATGAGTTTTTTGAGAAAATCAGACACACAGTTTTTGATTGGATGTAATTCCTAAAGGGTTATAGTTAGCCAAAATTTTTATAAGCCAATCTGAAAGAGCAAGTCGAGAGCTTTCGAATGGTACCCCATAAGCCTCTATTCTTCCTTCTAGAAGTTGAGATAATCCACTTTGAACTTTGCCAGCTTATGACCAAAGTGGCTCCAAACCCTGACCTTTGTGGGGTCATACTGCTGGAACCACTTGGAGTTGGGGGCTAAAATTTTACACGGAAGGTTGTCCTATCTGGTAATACTAATGTGCAAAATTTGAGCGAAATCGGAGATGGTCATGGACAACACGTTTCCTGTTTTGGTGTGGAATTGCCCAGCAAGTGCGTTTACGATGAGTAAAATATCTCATATCATGTACAGTATGTATGCTACGTACGTACTACTGTAGAATGCATGTGCTGCAACGTTGTGAGTATGTGTATGTAGACTGTTTGGACCGCGCAAGAAGATGACGAACGCGATTGCTCGCTGGCACGAGGAATACGAAACTGATCCTTCTTTTTCTCGCCTACCTTCTTCGCCACGTCAGAAAGAAGAAGAAGAACGTCGTCAAGCGCTGGACATTAAAGTGGTATCTGATACGACCAGAGAGACACAAGCTCCGCTTTACAAAATAATACGATTGTGTCTAATCGCACAATCTACCCAGGTGTAATACATACTACCACCCATCATTCCAAGCAACCGACGCATTGTAAGGAGGCGAGGCCCTCCTCATTATTTCGTGAAAAGCGTCCTACACTCTAATGAGTCGGGTTTCGGCCCCCACGCGGGAAAGGAAGACACGCAGCGCGCCGCCTGTTCAAAACTTGGGAATAGCGATTATTCGCAATGAAACGACAACATCAACGCACGCGCAGATGGATGCCGTTTTCCTTTCTCGGCGCGTGGGGGCCGAACCACGGCTCTTTACAGCCTAGGGCTACTTTACCCTAGGCCTAGGCTAATTTACCCTAGGCTACTTTACCAAGGCCTTGCGTGCGTATATGTACCTGCACATGCACCGTAATGTTATTACACTGCGCAATTTGCCTGTGCCTAATTCGGTGCATACGTATATTTGTTCGTAAATAAGTGTATATAGGCCTATGCCTTGGCCCCTGAAGCTCATGTACAGTGCATTGCGTGTGTTTTGTTTGTTGTACGGTGATGTGGATGATGCGTGTGTGCCTGTTTCAGATCGCGTGTGAGCAGGAACGAAACGGGTCCGAATTATCAGTGGGGATGGAAAGCGAGGAAGCGCCTGGAAGACGACAGAAAGCGCTGGATTCGTGTCGTCAGCTGCTAGAACAATCGTTGATTCATCTCGCATCTTGTTCTGTGGAGTCGTCGACTATGGTAGCCAACTCTTCCGTTCAGCAACACGTGCAAAAGGCAGCGCAACATGTACAAGAGGCCTTGCACCAGATTGGCCTTGCCTACCTTGATCACACATAATAATGAGAATGACTCAAAGTAACATAGTGTAGTATAATACAGGGTGTATCAGAAGTAACTCTCCGGATGTTTGTGCTTATATCTTCACAACGGAGTGCCACATTCAAATGCGGTTTTTTGCGTTGAATAGCCAAGGCTTCATCGTTGATGCAGCCAAAATTTCAGCTTTCTAGGCCAACAGGAAACGGCTCAAACAGCTCGATTTGCAAAGCGTCAATTTTCACACATTTTTGCAGGCGGCCAGGTACAGATCGGCTCCAGTTTTTCTCTCCCCAATTTACCTAACCCAGTTCTCGCCTCAGTTTTCCTTCCGCAGTTTTTCTCTCCCCAGATTTTATCTGGAGCACAAGTTTCGGCAGAGTTTTCCACCTCCGTGCCTCTTTCTTGCAGATTCAAACATGGCAAACTGTGTTACAGCCAAAATTCGGTCATCCAAAGCTTTTCCTTGGGACGCTGAAGCCATGGTGATCAAATTGACGTCTAACTTCGACAAGGTTGCTCAAAAATGCATAAAAATTAGCGTGGAATGGCGAACAGACTTGAAAGTGCGAGAAAAAGCGAAAATGGCAAATTCGTTGCCCCGCCTCAGTGCCCTGCCTCCGTTTTGCGCCAAAAAAGGCGCCGCAACTTTGACCGCTTACAGCGCCATGACAAGACAACCTAGGAAGCTAAAATTTTGGCTGCATCAACGTTGAAGCCTTGGCTATTCAACGCAAAAAACCGCATTTGAATGTGGCACTCCGTTGTGAAGATATAAGCACAAACATCCGGAGAGTTACTTCTGATACACCCTGTATTGTACATGCGAGCTAGTAGAGGCACATATCACGCCCTACATTGTTTTAGTGTAGGTAGGTACGCTAACTTACCTTTTGGTAAAATAGAGAGTAAAGACATGCGCAGGTCATATCAATCAGTGTAGGTTTTTATTTGACCCATACTTTTGCCTTGATAGGTAACATTTACTTGCTAATCGCGCTTTTGCTCTGAGTACTACGAACTTGCATTCAGGTGAAAAGTTCTGTGTTCGATGCTCTCTTTTTGATCTCGAATACTGCCTTCGATTCCGTTTCGTTTGCGGTCTAGGTCTTTGTGTAAGAGTAGTAAGTACTGCACTTTTAGAAGGAGCAATACAAAGCGTGGTGTATTTCACTTTGTGCCTGCTTGCTCCTTCTGTTGCCTTTTTGTCATGTGCTGCTTGTATGTGCGGAAATGCTTGTGTTTGTTATTGTTATTGAAGTTGACGACGAGTAAAGACTTACTTCAACGCAACTTATGGGTTCTTGATAAAGAAGTGTCTATCCTTCTCCAGTGCGAGATACCTTTATTCTTTTCCTTGCTTGCGTGTAGAAGTCTTATGATCGGGTTATTGGTATGGTGCTATCGTGGTATTGGTATGCGTATGTGTAAGCGCTCACTCCTTATTAAACCCCCTTCGTAATCCCAGGCGTCCGCCTGTCCGTAGCCACCCGGCAAACCCCGTCCGTAGACGGGGTTTGTTTTTCCACCCCGTCTACGGACGGGGCAAACCCTGTCCGTAGACTGGGCTTGCCGGGTGGCTACGGACAGGCGGCGGGGTTTGCCGGGTGGCTACGGACAGGCGGACGCGTGGGATTACGAAGGGGGTTAAACAATTTACGTCCGTCGGGGCGATTGCAGACAAGAGAAAATGCTGGTGAACAGGAGTGCAGCAGGAAGAAGTTTGGGGAGGTCGCTGCTCTTTCCACTTCCCTCATCCTTGAAAGTCGGTGCAGTTTCTGACCGCGTGACGTCACTGCACCCTGCTGCCGCCAAATGCTTGGTCACTCTCGCTACTCCTCGGACAGCTTCTTCACAACTACGAGTAGCTCTCAGGTCAAAGTCATTGCTGCTACAGCGAGCGAGTGTAATGCTACAGAAAAGCCCTCCGTTGTTGCATCAAACTGCCATCGCCGCTGCGTCTTCGGAAAGTACGTAGTAGGAAAGCGCAAGAATGCATAGAACAGATTGCCTATAATGGAGGAAAGGCAAGAGATTTAATCGCTCGCCCTGGGTTGATGGAAAAGAGCTATTGAAATCACTTTTATGCATTCTTGGTACCGCTTTTGACTGCATTCGCCTGCACAACGGTTTGAGCGTTCGACCTCTGTGCGTAGCATTCTCATGGCCCGTTCACATCGGAAGTAAAATACGCCCGGCGTGGCCATGGTTTTCCCTGCGTATGCGCCGAACCATGGACACCAGGTTGCGCCCGGCGCACATCTTCTTAGCATGTGAATGGGCCATTACATGTACGTAGAATGGTGTTTGCACCTTTTACTAAACTACAGCATATTCTTTCTGAGATTTATGTTTTTTTTGTTTGCAGCGGGGAAGCCTGCGAAGCATTCATTGCACTTCAAGCTGGAGCGGTACTGGGCAGCGGGCATGGTGCCTCTCTTTCCGCTCGCCTACTTCATCCACGGACCAGCCATGGACATGGCATTGGCCGTCGCACTCGCCATGCACATACATTGGTAACACATCTCGCAGAGTAAGAAACGTACCATTATTTGTCGGTGCATAACGATAGTACCCTCCCAGTGCATCTCCCCCCCCCCCCCCCTAATCCCTAATGCATAGCCCCATATGATGACCTGCTGTAGAGTAGGGTAGTACCTGAAGCTACCAACTAATGTAAGCTAATCATAAGCTAGCCATACGTACATACCCACTCCAACACGAGCTAATGTGCCTGTATCAGGCATGTCTTGAGCGCTGTGCAGTGGTAAATACGGTATTTGTGCGAAATCTTTGGGAACGTAGTGCTATCCTTGTGTGCATATAGTTCGCACTGTATGTGTGCATATGCATCGCACTGTATCGTCAGGAATATATAACATTATAAGGGGGAGGAATATGCAAACAGTGTTGTGAGGCAGAAGCAAGGCTAGCGACCAAGTAGTTCCGTATATACGACTTTCTCAAATTTGTCCTTCCGTATATACGACCAGTTGTTTCCGTATATACGACCATTTTGTTGGCCGTATATACGGAAACGCACTGGTCGTATTATACGGAAGGACGTCCGTATATACGACCACTTCCGTATATACGGAAGGACTTTCCGTATATACGGAAGGATTTCCGTTTTTCCGTATATACGACCCACAAAATGGTCGTATATACGGAAACAACTGGTCGTATATACGAAAGGACAAATTTGACAAAGTCGTAGGCCTATATACGGAACTACTTGGTCGCTAGCCTTGCTTCTGCCTCACAACACTGTTTGCATATTCCTCCTCCTTATAATGTTATATATTCCTGGTATCGTGTATTGTGCGCTTCTGTGCTGTAGGGGTTTATTCGCCGTGGTTCAGGACTACGCTCGTCCTTTTGTGATTGGGGAGACTTTGGCTCGTCTC
>JASAMW010001463.1:0-76066 GCA_030247985.1 Epsilonema sp. ZAB3_2
ACATGCGAGAAAGAACAAACATCCGTACAATACATATGCACATACTTATTCATAATGCTGCATGGATCAGGCATACAGAAGCAGGCGAGAGGCAACAAAGGTCATTGAAGAGTTTTGTTTGCCATGATTGGGAATGGGCAAAAGTATGCCCGCACCAGTCAGACAGCAGCAGATTGTGCGAGAGGCTGTCAACTCGGAGGGGTAGCAAGTTTCGGCAGCGATGGGCGGTTGGAACCTTCTGGTTTCTGCGCCGTCAACCCCATAAGCATCTGCAGGCTAGTGAGCCTCTCGCTCACTTCCTTCGTGCTCCTTAGGAGCACTTCTCCACTGTTTATTAGTGCTCGTGGTGCTTATTAGTTTTCATTCTTCTTGTACGCTTCTTCAATCGGTGCAAAACAAACACCAAAAAAATAAAAGCGGAAGTTGACACAACAACTCATTCCTGATTCCTACAGGATTTTGACGATCATCCCTGCTTTGCCCCCAAGCCTGACCCCGACATAGCAACATATTGAAGATAGCAACGCAGCCTGCAATAAATATCCCAGGCAATTGCTGCAGACTTTCTCAATCAGTGAAGTTTATTTTTGTGGAATTTCGCGAGTGAAGCCCTGCCACCTCGAGAATATTATTTTCAATCAGATTAACCAATAGCACCCTGCGTATTAGCCTCTCTCGATAGCACATATAAACAGAGTGCATGTTTATCAACCTGCACGTGGCTAAAGGTGCAGCATTTATCACACTCACGCGCACACCTGTAGCAAATGTTTTATAAAAATCACAACACTTGCAACAAGACAACTTGCAAGTTTGTATACACTGTAAAAAATTTGCTACAGGTGTGTGCGTGACTGTGATAAATGCTGCACCTTTAGCCACGTGCAGGTTGAGAAACACCGTTCTCTGTTATCGAGAGAGGCTAATAAATAAAATACTATGTCGTATACTATGTATCTCATGTTTTTTCTCCATACATGGTGCTGTGTGTGTTGTTGCAGGCGTGGGAGGCGGCGGTCTGTTCGCGGGGGGCCAGTCGCCGGGCTCTAGCAGTCTGTCGTCGCCGGCGCGGACGCCGTGGGCGATGGGCGCCACTCCGAGCTACGGCGCCGCCTGGTCCCCGGCCGTGGGCAGCGGAATGACGCCGGGCGGCGCCGGCTTCTCCCCCGCCGCCGGAGACACCAGCGGCTTCTCGCCCGCCTACAGCCCCGCCTACAGCCCCGCAGGCTCCCCCGGCAGCCCCCTCGCCGGCCCCCTGAGTCCCGCCGGCTCCCCCATGGTCTACTCCCCCACCAGTCCCGGATACAAGGCCACCAGTCCCGGGCTCAGCCCCACCAGCCCCTCCTACTCCCCCACCAGTCCCAGCTACTCGCCCACCAGTCCCAGTAAGCCACCTGCTTTCTTCCTTTATTATGCCAACTATGCACTGTACTGTACTCTGTGTCACGCAATGTGAGGCCCTAGATGAAGTGCGTGTGTGTGTACTGTAGGCTATTCTCCGACGAGCCCCAGTTACTCGCCGACCAGTCCCCGCTACTCACCGACCAGCCCCAGCTACAGCCCCACCAGTCCCAGCTACTCGCCCACGAGCCCCAGCTACAGTCCGACGAGTCCCAGCTACTCGCCGACCAGCCCCAGTTACTCCCCGACGTCGCCCAGCTACTCGCCCACCTCCCCGAGTAAGAACCGGGGCAGAAATGTAACTAACTCTTGTACACACATGTACTTGTATGTGTGTCTATGTACGTAGGCCTACATCGGATTTTGCACGGTTTAGGCTATTCTCCGACGAGTCCCAGTTACTCGCCGACATCTCCGAGTTACTCGCCCACCAGTCCCAGCTACTCCCCGACGTCGCCTGGTAAGCAAAGCGCGACACCTTGTACGTAGTTGGTACTACTTACTTTACTCTGCGAACGTACAGTGGAGTGTAATGCGCTTGCAGGCTATTCGCCGACGTCGCCTCGCTACTCGCCGACGAGTCCGAGCTACTCGCCGACCAGTCCCACCTACTCGCCGACGAGTCCCGGCTACTCGCCCTCGTCTCCTCGCTACTCGCCCACCAGCCCCACCTACTCCCCCACCAGTCCCAGCTACACGCCGGGCTCGCCCCAGTACACGCCCAGCTCTCCACAGTACTCGCCCTCCAGTCCTCGCGTAAGAACACCACCTGACTTACTTTACTTACCATCTAACGTACGTACAGTATGAACATGAGCGGCTGAACTTATCGATTGCTTGCTTCTTCTAGTACTCGCCGAGCAGCCCACAGTACAGTCCCAGTTCTCCACAGTACTCGCCCAGCAGTCCACAATATTCACCTGGCAGTCCACAAGTGAGTCTTGCCCCTACGTACGCACGTGATAATCATGCATAACCTAGTCTAGTCATGGTCTATGTCACTTTACGGTACCTTGCTTAACAAGCGCGATCGTCTTCTTTGTTGTGTGTTTCAGTACACGCCGAGTTCTCCGCAGTACACGCCGAGCAGCCCAGCGGTATGACTGACTTTATCTTCCTTGTGTGCTGGTACACGTACTGCATTTACGAAGTCGCAGTTTAGCGTATCAATCTGTTGATCTGATTTTTGCTTTTGCAGTACTCCCCGAGCTCGCCACAGTACAGTCCAAGCTCCCCGCAATATTCGCCAAGCAGTCCACAGGTAGGAATTCTTGCTGTAGGCTACCTACTGTTTGTACAGAACAAATGCGTTTTCTCAATATGATACTTGTACGGCTAATGAACTTGCAGTACTCTCCGTCGAGTCCGCAGTACAGTCCGGGGGACGCGTACAGTCCATCCAGTCCGCAGTACGTGGGAGCAGCGAGTCCGGCCTACTCGCCCACCAGTCCCACCTACACTCCGCAGTATCCGGAGGAGAAGGAGAAGGACAAGGCGCCGGAAGAAGCAGAAGAAATGGAGGAAGGCGAAGCGGAGGAGGATGAAGAAGAAACTCCTCCGCCCAAGAAAAAATAAGCAACGCCAGAAAGAAACGTCTGAAAGATTGATGGAAGATTGATTTCAATGGAGTTAAGTTTCTTGATGGTTTGCATCTAGAAAAATTATAGCTTCTCCATTATCGATATGTACTATTTGTTTGCCCGTAGCCACGTACATACTAAGTATTTTACTGTTTGGTTCGAAAAACGGCTGTATTGACGAAATCAGTGAGTATGCGTTGATGGTTGGTTGGTATGAAAAGCGACGTGGAGAAGAGCTGCTGTACAGAAAGGTTTCTGTCCATTGTTGTTATCTCGTGCTTACATGCTGATTTCAGTATACAGCGTATGCTAAAGTGTACAGTAATGTGCGCAGAAGTAAAGATTACTCAGATCCTTGAGGCTGAGCACTTTTTTACTGACCTAATGGCTTCTTCCATTACTAGCTTAGCATGTCTGCCTTCAGTAAGTTGTTGACACAGTGAACGCGTACTGGTTGCACCTTATTGCTGCTAAGTAAGAAGGATTAGCTGATAAAGCTATCGACGGTAAATGCAAACTTTTGCCAGTTCGGGATGTAGGTAATCTCCTTGTTATCTATGGTTGCTTGCTATCTCTCTTACAGGGTGGAACCGCGCTCATGATGCTGCAACAGAAGGGGCAAGCAGCAACAGAAGGGTTCGCGTTCGATTCCCTGGCAAATTTTCCTTCTCAACTATGTCACTCTGGTCGGCTCTGGTTGATTGAGAGGTGCCAAATAGGCGCCCTCTCCCAGAAAACAACCGGCTAGCTGTCATGATCAAAAGGGGAAATTGTGTGACTTGAGGTCATCCAGGTTTGTAGTCAAAGGCGCTCGCCTGGATAACGCGAGAGGTCCAGGGTTCGATTCCCTGGCACATCTGGCAAATTTTCCTTCTCGACTATCCCAATAGAAATTACGCAGGATTGCAAAAAAATTGCAGGGCGCGCGTGGACTTGCGCTATCACCCGCGCGCCGCCGATCTCCATCTGCAGCCCGGATACCAAGTGGAACGCCACATGAGAGACGACGACATCGTCGTGTTCAATCGACAACCCACCCTCCACACAATGTCCATGATGGGACACAGGGTCAAGGTATGCATTTGCCTGTGCGGCTGCACTTATACGTACGTGTAAGCGAACTTTTGCAGGACCAAAAGAATGGATCACACAGTGTAAACGAAGGAGGCAATCCCTGACTCATATTCGCCCCATTTTATTGGGTTTTTCATTTCCCCATTTTATTGGGTACCCATTTTATTGGGTTTTACGAAACCATTTTATTGGGTTTTACGAACCCATTTTATTGGGTTTTTTGATTCGTCATTTTATTGATTTTTTCGATTCCCCATTTTATTGGGTTTTTCGATTCCCCATTTTATTGGGTTTTTCGATTCCCCATTTTATTGGGTTTTACGAAACCATTTTATTGGGTTTATCGATTTCGTAAAACCCATTATAATGGTTTCGTAAAACCCAATAAAATGGGTACCCAATAAAATGGGGAAATGAAAAACCCAATAAAATGGGGCGAATATGAGTCAGGGATTGCCTCCTTCGTTTACACCGTGTGATCCATTCTTCCCCTAAACCCAATTATATATTTTTGGCAGGACTGAGTGCAACACCGTCTATATTGGCCTGTTTTGTTTTCAAAAGAGACAAAATCAAAAACCTACCTGGTGTAAGATTTGATGTAGATTTCAAAATCATATTTTATTATGCTTAAACTATGTCTTAAACCTCCAAATCGCACACTCGCAAAGAACAGCCTCTGATTCAAAATTTTTCCACACCGGAATGGACATGGTATACTGTATACCATTCGAAAGAGCAAGAGTTGAGCTATTCCATGTTTAGGTGCCGTCTCTGTGCGCTGTTTCTGCGATTCGCAATCATTGGTCAAAGTTGGGCCCTCAAACTGCCATTTTCCAAAAATCGACACTATGTTTTTCTCAATATCTCGACTACGGTAAGGGTTAAAAATTTCGTTCGAAAAACGATAATTCTGAGAAGAATCAGGAGCTGAATAAAATTACCGCGTGCGTGGTAAAAAGTGTCACTACAGTTGGCCACACTTGAGCGGCCATATCTAGCCTAACGGCCATAGCGGCCTAACGGTTAAGCGCAGAAGTGTCGGAATTGTCGTATCTTGCTTAATTTTTGACGAACTTTCGAATGAGCTAGGTAACCTCGAAATCGGAGATCAGCCGGTTTCAGCCTTTGCCCCGCTCTTTCGAGAACCTTCGCATAAACATAACATGACAGTCTGCAGTAATTGCCTTGGATACTGTGGGCTGCGTTGCTAGTTGCTATTTCGGGCCTCGGGGCGAGGTAGGTAGAGATGAGTCGGATTCCTGTAGAAATCAGGATTGAGTTGTTGTGGCAACTTCCGCTTTTTTGTTTTGGTTGCGCCCTATGTTTGAAAAAGCATACAATCACTTTGTTGGTGTGCATCACAAGGAACACCTTGGGTGACAACTCAGTTAAAGATATATGTCACACAAATTAGGCCTAGAGGGATGTGATAATCGTAGTCGCGGATGCTGCATTTTCTTCCTTCCTGTTGCATCAGTTGAGAGGGAATATTATGTGTCTCAACTGAGTGGTGTGCATGTATTAGACAAACCGTATTCTCTGCTATGGATAACTGTAGTTTATGCAATGATTCGGCAGCGCTTTGGAATGACTTCTGGCCAGTGGACATATCAGAAACTGCAATTATGATAATAACAAAAGTGACCTTGCCAGTGCTCTTTTCACTTGGTGTCATAGGAAATCTTATCAGCTTGGCCACTTTGAGGAAAATTCAGATCAAAGAATCTAGCAATAGCCCATCTGGCACACATGCCAGCAGCGGTCGTGGCACGACAATCCAAAGTGCACCACCCCGGCCACTTCCTCAACAAAATGGTGGCCAAAAAAGCTCGGGCTACTTTTATCAATTTGGCATCATCACTAACGATCTCTTTGGTCTTATTGTCGGAACTTGCTATGTGGTGGGAGATTATTGGTTTAGACTGCGCTCATCAGGTGAGAAAAGTAATATCTCTGGGGTCTAGTTGAGCCCGGACCACTTGTCTACATAGGTACGTACATACATACCTGTATGTATGTTGCGAAGGGGTTCGGGTTTGTTGCAGTGGCACCATCATTTGTACAGGATAGCTACTGGCTTCGTTGGTTTCTTGCAAAGGCTCTGCATAGTCTGCCCAGTATTGGGATTGCTGCAGGTGTACTCTTTTTGGCCTTAGCGTGTTACGATCGCCTGCTGGCACTGCAAAAGCCAATGGAGTATCGACTGTGGAACCATAAACGTCGAATAATGACATCTTTTCTTTGCTCTTACCTGTTGGCATCGTTGACATCTGGTCCCCTATGGGCACGGTTCACTGTTGTGGAACAGAGAGGAAAATACTTCATTCACTTCAACAAAGAACTAGCACAATCAGCGGTGATGAAGCTGTGGAGAGTCAGCTTCACCTTAGTGCGGATCAGTAGCCTTCTTGCTATTGCTATTCTTAGTGCAAGAATGGTAAGAGCATACAAAATATTTTTAAAGAAAAACCAATCCTTTAAGCCACCTGATAAGAGCAGGACCAGACAGGCAGCCCCCATTGGCATTCCAACTGATTCAGTGGCCAAGTCACAGCAGAGAAGTTTGTCACAAAAGAATGAAAGAAGAATGCTGATCAGCCACAAGAATTTGACCATACTATTGTTGGCACAAGTTCTGGCTAACTTCATTGGCTATGTGCCACTACTTCTTAATTTTGCTGTGGTTTGGATTCTGAAGGGGCCCAGTACTCGACAGAAATATGGCAAAGTATGGTCAATGGTCTTTGGTGAGGCAATGGCTCAGATCCCCCTTGGTGGAAACTTCATCTTTTACATTCTTATGAGCAAGAAGTTCAGAAAAGAGATTATGCTTTTGCTTCACCCTATCACTAAATTCTGTGGGAAACATTTGCAAGCCATTGTCAAGGTTGCTCGCTAGACTTGGAGAAGAATATTTTCAGTGAATAGCGCAACAGTGATAGAATTATCCTGATGGGGAAGCATGAGGCTGTCCTTTTGCAAATTTTACGTTCTTTCTAGCTTGGAGTTTGTATACATATACCGTATGTACGTATACAGCATATTATGCTAAAGTATGTGCACAGAAGTAAAGATTACTCTAGATCCTTGTGGCTGGCCATTTTTTGTATTGACCTAATGGCTTCTTCCAATAGCATGTCTGCCTTCAGCAGGTTATTGACACAATGAACGCGTACTGGTTGCACCTTATAGCTGCAAAGTATGTAGAAGGATTATCTGATAAGCTATCGACGGTAAATGCAAAAATGTTACTACCTGTGCCAGTTGTTCAGTTCAGATGCCTACTGCACGTACTACTGAAGCGCGAAGTTTGGGTGCTTCCCATGTGTTTTGGAGCTTGAAGCATGGGCCATCAATCAGGCAAGGTGTCGCTGCCCAAATGGGTGATTATCTTGGGCGTGCTAGGAACGGTGTTGGTGCTGGTCACCGCTGTGGTTACAGTCGCCGTGCTCATTGTCACCGTGGCTCGAAACAAACCGCAACCGCCGACAAACGCGTTGAGGACGACGATGACTACCACCTCGACTTCTACACCGACTCCAACTACAACGCCAAGTCCATCGACAACAACGGCTATGCCTTGCACTGCGTCTTGCAAGTGAGTGAGTGCAGGGAATCGAAGGCATCGAGTCGGTGTTTTTGTTGGTATAACGTGACGTGAGCAGGTTCACCCTTGTGGAGAGCATTCCGTGGAACTTGACCTATCCCGCTGGATCTCCGATGTTCATGGCCACTTTTGATGCATGGAAGCGCTTGCTGAACGAAGCGAGGCAGTCCATTCACGTGGCTGTCTTCTACTGGTCACTACGAGGGGCAGATGTCAATGCCAGTTTCCCAAACTTGTATCCTTCCGCTCTACCGGTAAGTTTATGCGTTGTGAGGCAAGAATTGATTACGCAGGCGCAATGTAGGTGTGTAATCTCCTTTTTGGTATCCGTTGTTCTCCTCTTGCAGGGTGAAACTGTGTTCAAGATGCTGCAACGGAAGGGGCAAGCAGGCATCCCGATCAAAATTGCGCAGGATGGTTCCGGGTTCGACCCACAAAGAGACAGCGCCATATTGGCCCAAGCAGGTGCGTTTGCATCGTATATATTTCATGCTGAACGTAACGTTTGCACAGTATTTCCGATGAGCTGCGGAATTGATGAAAATGCATTTACATACATGTATTGTACATAGTATTCCAGGCTTGGCCCAGGTTCGTAACCTAAATTTTCGCAGCTGGTTTGGAAGTGGAGTGCTGCACACAAAACTGTGGGTTGTGGATGGCCAGCATTTCTATGTGGGCTCAGCAAATTTTGATTGGCGATCCCTGACCCAAGTGAGTAAGGGGCAACTAAAATTTACATCGCATGCATGCACATTATACGGTAGACTTTATCTGAGGAGGCTTCTGGTTTGATAACTAAAGGTGAAAGAGATGGGCGTCTTGGTGGAAAACTGTCCGTGCCTTGGCCAAGACATGGAAAACATCTTCTCTGTCTACTGGGCTATGGGCAACTTGTCCACTGTACCCAATCCCTGGCCAGCCAGCTACAACGTCCAGTACAATGTCAACAATCCGCATTCCGTCCAGCTCAATGGCATGCAAAGCAGAGTCTATCTATCTGTTAGTGCAAATAAACAAAACTCGCAGTAGTTCACATTTGATGGCTTTTTGTGAACCAAACCAATGTCGTACCTAAATTATTGTTTTACACTATTACAGAGCTCACCTCCAGGGTTCCGCCCAATGGGCCGACAAGATGATTTGGCCGCCATCCTGCACATTATCAACACTGCTCAGAAGTTTGTGCATGTCGCAGTCATGGACTATTTTCCTGTCACCCTTTACATGAGGACAAACTTGTACGTATACAGAAGAGTAGGCTTCCACAGCGCAAATACGTACGCCATATTATGGCAGCATGAGAGCTGCTCTGATTGCAGTTACTGGCCGTACATAGACGACGCATTGAGGTCGGCTGCATTCCGTGGCGTGCAAGTGAAGCTATTGGCTAGCAAATGGCTTCACACCAAATACTCCATGTGTGACTATCTCAATTCACTCAACTACGTCAACAAACCATTGGCGTACAGCAGATACATGAACGGAAGCATCAACATTGTATGGAAAATGTACCAGCTTTTTCGCATCCGCTTGGTGCCGCGTATAAATTGTGGTTTAATGGATTCTACTGTATAGTAGCCAGTCTCTATTGCAGAAAGTATTTGTGGTACCAGTTGTTGGAAACCAAAACTCCATTCCTTATGCCAGGGTTAATCACAACAAGTACATGGTGACCGAAAGCACTGCATACATTGGTGTGAATGTGGAAATCTTTTATTGTTGTTGGAACACCACTAAAGATGAACATGTAGACACCGTCTACAGTGTAAGACTGTTTAGCTTTGGGCAATGAGTTTATTTTGCTTCCAGGTACGTCCAACTGGTCGGGCGATTACTTTATCAGTACGGGTGGCGTCGGATTTGTGGCGGAGAGAGCTGGCGCCGGCACGGCTGTCGCTGATCAACTGGAGTCTGTCTTCCAAAGAGACTGGACTTCCAGCTACGCTAAAGCACTGAGCACATGTATGTACGGCATACGTTTTTATCTGTTGTAATGCACACGACACAGTACCTACATAATCCTTTAAATTGCTTTTCTGGGTGTACTGTACTGTATTTTCAGGTTATTCCCGCGGATCATAGCCAGCTTCTGTGGATCATCGTGCCGGTTTTTGCGCTCAGGACGCTTTTGGAACGAAGTTTTGCTGTATCTTGTTTTTACGCATAGGTTCAGGGTTATGACAGAGGGTATGGTATGGTATGGTGCTCCTGTTTGAACGCTATCGTATTTGTTCTGTGAAACTGTCAACAGACCTCAGCTTTTGTTTCCTGTACTATGTTCAATCCACTCTGTCAACATCTTATAATGGAAAAGCTGTGGCTAAGCTAGCCGACAAAGGCGATGACGTTACTCACCAACTTCTGGGGGGTAGGTCTATGAAGTACGTATGCATCTCGTGTGAAGTGCCACTCGGTGTCGAGGACCTTACGCTTTTGTTGAGTAGCTTTAGCTTGTACTGTTGGTAAAAGTACTATGCCTAGTTTGTGGCAAATGTGCCAATGTGCGTTGCGTTCTTGAACTGTCTGTCTACCATTTGTGATACACTACATAAGTGCCTTTGCAGCATGTTGATAGGAGCAGTGCTTCTTCTTATCGATATAATTATGTCGTTCTACATTGTGCCGTCTTTGCAATCTTCGGAGCTGATAACGCTGCTGTTTGCTGATTATGACAAAAATATTCGACCGGTTCGAAATCCCGCAAACACTACTGTCAATGTCACTATGAGATTTGGGATTGTTCGCATTTTGGATGTGGTTAGTGGCAACGAACGAGTCATTTCATAAAGCGAAGTGCCATCCAATGCGTCAAATAGACGGAATGCATGCGGCTAATTTGTTTTTGGGTGTAGGATGAAATGCAGTCGACGATCACAGTGAACTGCTTTCTTGAGATGGATTGGATCGATGAATTTTTGCGATGGGACCCGCAAGCTTTCAATGGCGTTCAGCTGTTGCAGTATCCCAGTGGCCGGGTTTGGACGCCGGATCTTATGCTGTTCAATTCGTAAGCATCTTCCCAATATTCAAGATGCTATGGGTCGAACTGCAAAGTTTGTTTGTATGTACTACGTAAGCGGATTTTTGCTGTATTTGCATATTACTTTGAAGCGGCTTTTATTGTGTTTCTGTAGGGCGGAACCGGGGGTTTTTAAGCGGATACGCGAAAGCTCTAGCAACGTCATCATCTCTCATAACGGACGTGTCGAAGATTCACTTACGACTGTGCTTAAGGCACATTGCGAGGTATTGCAGGTGCATACAGTATAATGCATAGGTTAGACCTTTTATACCAAAGGCATTTACCCACATGTACTGTTCCTTCTGCCTTGTACATAGATGAGACTAACAGAGTTTCCTTTTGATGAGCAAGAGTGCCATTATTCTTTTGGATCTTGGACACTGCGAACGAAGGATATGGACTTGTACTATGAAGAAAAGGAGCTGAGCGGTGCCAGCAGCTTGAAATTCAAGGTAATTTACTGTAGTTATACAGGGTGTCTCACGTAGAACTCCCTAACGATCCAGCCGTATAACTTCCATAATACAGTAGACATGAAGCTGAAATTCTGTCCTCAGAAACCCAAGAATGTGCCAAGTTTTGTGGCAAAATTTGAGCCAGATGGGTAAAGTAGGGTTGCAATTACGAGCTTGCAAATTTGCGCCACGTTTTTCAACATTTTCCGCACTGAGCATGGTTTTGAGATTAGAATCTTCTGCTCAACATGGTCAAGCTGCTCATCCAGCATGGCAATATGGTGGAACAACAATGGCTGAACGTCACCACAGTCCATAACACAAACGAATCAAAAATACAGGCGATTTATCGCCCATAACAGCCTTCAAGCGGCTGTCGAGGTCAATAGCGGCACCACTGATTTCAAAAAGTTGAAAAACGTGGTCACAACTTTGCAAGCTCGTAATTTCATCCCTACTTGACCTATCTGGCTCAAATTTTGCCACAAAACTTGGCACATTCTTGGGTTTCTGGGAACAAAATTTCCGCTTGATAGCTACTGTAATACGGAAGTTATAAGGTTGGATCTTTAGGGAGATCTACGTGAGACACCCTGTACAATACAGGGCATTTCAACCTCGACCTCATGATTCTGCTATGTACACAGCCCCGTCAATCGGAATTGTTTCAGCCGCCATCGGAATGGCGCGTGTCTACTGGAAAAGTAGAGAGAGTCATGGAATATGAACCTGGGAACATTGTGGGAACAATCGACGAGTTTGTTACTATCATGTACTACGTGCATTTGAAGCGATTGCCGCTGTACTACATCTTTAATCTGGTCTTACCCAGCTTTCTCATCACTCTCATCTCCATAGTGGGCATGTTCAGTACGCAGAGTTCCAGTGGTCAGAGGTCGGAGCGCGTTACACTAGGCATAACCACACTGATGAGCATGTCAGTAGTGATGATGGTCATCTCCAGCATGATACCAGTGACGTCGGAAGTGCTGCCAGCTCTGAGTACATAGGAAAAAAGCGCACCGAAAATTTGTTTTGGCCAATTTTGTAGGTTTAGCTGCGTTTTTCTTTTTTCAGGCCTATACTACGCCAGCCAACTCATACTTTTGTCTGCGGCTACTCTCTGCACCACCGTCGTCATCCACATTCATCATCGCGGTCAATACGCCAAGCCCATGCATCCAACCGTCAAACGGATCTTTGTTGAGTCTTACCTCGGACGGAAACTATGCAGACGCAAAATTGTCAACATCTATGTGGTAGGTGGTGGGATGGAAAGACGGTGTGGTGTACCGTCATATCGTCATATAAAGGCACAATACCTGATCCATAAGTTACTTATGTGCATGCAAATGCATGCATGTCCATGCACCACGTACAAATGCCCAGCATACGCCCAGAATACTCTGTGAATTTTCTGTGAATATTCAGAAAAGCGGAGATGCAAGTTCATCTTTCTGCGCCATCCTTGCACCGACATCTCCGCCTCCACCGTCCTTCTCCGGTTCACATAAACAGCAAAATGCGGTAGCCGGCAATTCCAATAACATTTCTTGGCGAAATAACTGGGAAAAGCCGTCAGCAGAGACTGCTTTTCGAAGCGCCTCCTCATCGATTGCGGAGTCAGCAGAGACATTGCGCAAGGAGTTGGTGGATGCGCGTAAGGCGATTCGGCGCATAGAGATGCAGATGGAGGATGCAGCTAGAGAGGAGCAGATCAAATGGGACTACGCAGCTCTGGCGACAGTACTGGAGCGGCTCCTCCTCATTGTCTTCCTCCTCCTGCTCTTTGTCCTCTGTCCGGCCCTTCTGCTGGTCAAAAGAGGCAATCCTGTGATGAGAGATTGAAGATGTGTTCGGGTGCATTTTATTCGTATGTACGGGTGAGGTGCATAATGCAAAATCTAACGACTTCCTTGTGCAATATTGGCCTACTACCCTACATGCATACTAATACCAAAAATATATAATTCTGCTTAGGGGAAGAATGAACGACTTAGTGTAAACGCACAGAGCATCCCTGGCAGATATTGGCCCCAATTTATTGGGTATTTGAAATATCCAATTATTTGGCTATCCAATTAATTGGGTTTTACGAAACCATTACATTGGGTTTTACGAAACCATTATAATGGGTTTTACGAATCCAAAAGATTGGATAAATCCAATTAATTGGATTCGTAAAACCCATTACAATGGTTTCGTAAAATTATCGATTTTTACGAATCCAATTAATTGGATTTATCCAATTTTTTGGATTCGTAATATCCATCAAGGTAGACGCGATAGCGGAACCTCGAGAGGCTCACGAACGAGGCTCCGCCGCGTCCCACCTTACTTAGTCATGTGTAAATAGGAGTGACAGAAATAAAAACACACATTTGCTCATTACTCCCGAGCCAAGAGGCGGATTGAGCTGAAATTTTGCATAAAGATGCCCCCTATGGGTACGTATCTGCTGGCAAAATTTCAGCTCCATTGGCCTACTGGTTAGGGCGCTACTGGCGAAAAACCTCTTTTTGAAAGGTGTGGACAGCTTATGTACTGAAAAACTGTTCCCACCGTAACTTTTCAACCAGTCGTGGGATCGAGCTCGGTTTTTTTTTAAAAGATGGGAAATGTAAAGATCTTGGGAAAGTGGTCCGATCACTTTTTGCGTTTAAGGCCTCTGACACCCTTAAAATTGCGATTTTGTGGTAAAAATAGTTGCAAAGTTAGCCAGCATACTCCTCCCTGGATTTTTTTCAGATCTGACTGGTAGGTATACCAAAAGATAGATCTCACTCTACTCTCGATACGAATTTTTTTAGATTTTTAAAATTTGCTTTGGTTCTCGAGTTATGAGCTGTCAAAGTTGGTCGTTTTTATGTTTGGCTTTAGCAATACTTAAGGACGCGACAGACAGCTGATTTGAGTGCCTGCCGCACTGTAGAGGCCACATATAGTCATATAGCATTACCATTCGATTCGCCTTCAAAAGAGCTATCGATTGCTGGCCACTGAGATATGCTTACGCCTGATTCACATAGTAAAAAATGCATTCACATAGACGAAAGTTGCAAAAAGGTGCTATTTTTCCAAAGTTGATGACTTGTAGGCTTGTGAGTTGTGACATACCATTAGATTCGTCTAAGCAAGATCTATCGATTGGAAACAATTTCTACATGCTCGTTTCCAATATGGCTGATTCACATAGTTTTTAGTTATTCACATAACATACACATAAATATAAAAGAAAACGAAAATTAGCTAAATGTAGGCATATGGGATACCATTCGATTCATCTTCAAAAGATCTATCGATTGCTGCCCACTGCGACATGCTCATGCCTGATTCACATAGTAAAAAATGCATTCACATTGATGAAAGTTGCAAAAAGGTGTTATTTTCTTCAGTTTGGCGATTTGTAGGCATGTGGCATACCATTCGATTCGTCTTTGCAAGATCTATCAGTTGGGAATAATTTCTACATGCTTGTACCTAATATGCCTGATTCACATAGCTCTAATGTATTCACATAGGCACAAAATAAAACAAAAATTGGCTAAATGTAGTCATGTGATATGCCATTCAATCATTTTGACAAGGTCTACCTATTTCTTGCATTTCTTACTAACCACCTCCTCGCTCATACCTAATTCACATAGTCTAATCAAATTCACATAGGCTCAATTCCACTCAAAAACAAAGAAATGTCCTGTGTAATTTATAGTGCATCTTGAAGTTCCACTAGCGCATCTCATCAACTCGAGCTCGATTTATTTTTAAAGAATTGCATTGCATGTGTTATGCACATTCGCATACTCAATCTCCTCTCAAAAACATAAAAATTGTTCCATGTAATGAATGATGTATCTCGAGGTTCCACTAGCACATCTCATCAACTCGAGCTTGGTTTTTCAAAGATTTGTATGCATTTGTTATGCACATTCACATAAGGCTCAATTCCTCTCAAAAACATAAAAATGTCCCATGTAGGTACTGTATATCCCCTAATTTACGTATAATGTATCTCGAGGTTCCGTTAGCACATCTTGTCAAGTCGAGCTCCGTTTTTAAAAGATTTGTATGCATGTGTTAAAACAAAATGTATCGATTGGGAACAATTTTGACATGCTTGTATCCCATATGCTTCTCACATTTTAAGTAGACGTGGCAGGAACCAGTGGAGAAGTGCTCCTAAGGAGCACGAAGGAAGTGAGCGAGAGGCTCACTAGCCTGCAGATGCTTATGGGGTTGACGGCGCAGAAACCAGAAGGTTCCAACCACCCATCACTGCCGAAACTTGCTACCCCTCCAAGTTGACAGCCTCTTGCAAAATCTGCTGCTGTCTGACTGGTGTGGGCATACTTTTGCCCATTCCCAATCATGGCAAACAAAACTCTTCAATGACCTTTGTTGCCTCTCGCCTGCTTCTGTTTGCCTGATCACGTGCAAAACGCTTGATCCAAACCATAATATTTGGTCATCTTAACTAGGTAATTATGTGTATGTAAACATATACATGCTGGTACATAATATGGTGCAACAAAAAACCTTGAGCATTAGTTCAAAGACAAAAAATGTGATGTTTCCTCAAGAGTAGAACCTGTACATACTTACACACTAGTAAAGATTTCATGTCTTATAGCTTTTCCTGTATATCCTGAACAACAGCAAGTGATAACTTCAGTTGAAACTTAATGATTCCAAAGCCGATATTTTGAATCGAGAAGATCGAACCCTGGTGGACCTCTCACCTTCTATTTGGCAAGAAACGTGTGAAACGGCTGGTCATATTGGAGGCCATTATTGAATGAGTACGTACTACATGCGAAGGCACATGCGAGAAAGAATAAACATACGTACAATACATATGCACATACTTATTCATAACGCTGCATGGATCAGGCATACAGAAGCAGGCGAGAGGCAACAAAGGTCATTGAAGAGTTTTGTTTGCCATGATTGGGAATGGGCAAAAGTATGCCCACACCAGTCAGACAGCAGCAGATTGTGCAAGAGGCTGTCAACTTGGAGGGGTAGCAAGTTTCGGCAGTGATGGGTGGTTGGAACCTTCTGGTTTCTGCGCCGTCAACCCCATAAGCATCTGCAGGCTAGTGAGCCTCTCGCTCACTTCCTTCGTGCTCCTTAGGAGCACTTCTCCACTGGTTATAATGGTTTCGTAAAACCCAATGTAATGGTTTCGTAAAACCCAATTAATTGGATATCCAATAAAATGGTTCCGTAAAACCCAATGTAATGGTTTCGTAAAACCCAATTAATTGTGGTGTGTCGGAGCGGGAGAGCTGGACCGGAGTCGACTGGATGCGAAAGCGGTGGTGCAAAGAACTGATTTTATTCCCTGCGCGCCGACTGTTTATACGGACGCAGACAGGAAATTCCATATATCAACAGCTAGCATTTCCTGTTGCCTTGTATGCATGTATGTACTACATATCACCATCCCCTCTTCAATGGGGCGGGCCCTAGGGGAGAGAGTTGCTAGGTCTCTGCCATGATGTCCGAGGTCGGGTTTGGAAGTCCCAGCTGGATCTTGATTGTCCGCTTGCTTCCCCGCCTTCACTGCATTTGACTTGACTTGTCTGCAGCATCTGGATCCATCACATCCTAGGCTGGTGCTTGATCTCCCGCGGAGCGCCTGACTCGTCTTGCTGTGAGGGTCGGCTGTTGCTCCTTTGCGGTCAACGCCTGCTGCTGTGGCTTGAGCGGTAGTAGTAGTAGTCCAGGGGTTGCAGCTTGGATCAGGGTCCTCTGCTGCTGTCCGGACTTGTCCCGTCTTTCCCGTGGGATCCGCTTCTCCTTGGGGCCGCCACTTTCTCCTCCGACTTGAGGTCCCTTGTGGCCAGCAGGTCTTGTTGAGCCTTTGCCCCTGCACTCCTCTGGCTTGGCTGGACCAGGAAGAAGATGCAGGCTCCCATCATCGTCATCGTCGTCGCCGACTGCTTGGTCTGCTCTGCTCCCATCGTCCTCCTTCGGCTGAGTAGGCGGGGTTTCCCTGAAGTCGCCTGGGTTCGAATCCCAGAGGCGTCGCCACTGGTGTGTTGGAGCGGGAGAGCTGGACCGGAGTCGACTGGATGCGAAAGCGGTGGTGCAAAGAACTGATTTTATTCCCTGCGCGCCGACTGTTTATACGGACGCAGACAGGAAATTCCATATATCAACGGCTAGCATTTCCTGTTGCCTTGTATGCATGTATGTACTACATATCAAATTATTGGATATTTCAAATACCCAATAAATTGGGGCC
This sequence comes from Epsilonema sp. ZAB3_2, assembly GCA_030247985.1. Taxonomy (NCBI): domain Eukaryota; kingdom Metazoa; phylum Nematoda; class Chromadorea; order Desmodorida; family Epsilonematidae; genus Epsilonema; species Epsilonema sp. ZAB3_2. The sequence continues at coordinate 17,396 of JASAMW010001463.1, forward strand.
AATATCTGCCAGGGATGCTCTGTGCGTTTACACTAAGTCGTCCATTCTTCCCCTAAGCAGAATTATATATTTTTGCTAATACATAATAATGATAAAGCAGTATTCAAGTTACATAAGCAAGGATCAATATCCACGAATTGATTGAATCGTGACTCTGAAGTTTCGGCTGTCCATGCTCAATGACAATTCAAACTTATGAACAAAGCAGACTACTTCAAGGGATTGACTTGGTGTCACAGTAGAAGATGTTGTTGCTTTGGTGAATGGCGTGTTGGTTCCCTGTGTCCACCGGCTGGCGAGTGTCGTAGAGTGTTGGCGCTTGCAGAATAATGGTGGTAGTGCCGATGAGACAAGCCAGCGCGAACAGGACCAGGAACAATCGGTCGATCACCATCGCCACAAACTTCCAATCTTCCATCACCTGAGTGTACACAAAGAATTACATACTAGTACAGTACGAATGTACGTACAGTGCGTGCTGGTGTATGTGCGCATCTATGTACTGTACATAACACTGTGTAGTGTCCGAAAACGCCGTACTGTTACATTTATTGGTACATAAATAGTTGATGGTTGGTTTACCATTGAATCGGTCTCCTGCTTCTTCAAATGATTGGCGATGAACTGAACTCCGTCGATGGCTCGTTTTGCATGTCCACTGCCTGTGGTGTCATCGGCCAGATCTCCCATCAGCCCTCCCAGATATTGCTCCTCAGTTTCTTTCTCCTCCTCTCTATCGTCAGGTACAATTGCCACCGATGCAGCTGCTGCTGCTGCAGTATTCTGGTCTCCAATACTTCCGTATTGCGTCTCCTGCACATGCTCATTGCAAATGACAGTGGAGTCGTAGTCTGGATAACCCCGTAGGAACCAGTTGTTGTCCTCCTTGTAGGAAGAATCCATCATCACGTCCCCGTTCTCTCCAGTGCCTCCGTTTAGCAAGAATTCTCTCAGCTTATAGCCGCTTGGCGTCTGAACGAGGAAGCGATGTATTCTCTCCACCGCCGACGCTGATTGACCACTGGCACTCGCCTTGCCCTTACGCACTCCTAGTACGCAGTCCTGTGAAGCGCGCCGTTTCTCGGGTCTGGCCATCCAGAGAAGACGAGGCAGACGATTCAGAAACCAGGTCTCCAGCCAGTCGGACATGGTGTGCGTACGCGGAGAGCGAAAGTGAAAGTTGATGACCACTACGGTGACACAGATGGACAGCGTGACCATGATCATGGTGAACAGTAGGTATTTGCCTATGAGAGGCACTACGAGACTGGTGGATGGAATTATCTCCACCAGGAGGAGGAAGAAGACAGTGAGTGAGATGAGGATGGAGATGGACAGAGTCACCTTCTCTCCACTGTCGGACGGCAGATAAAAGACGAGTACAGTGAGGAAGGAGATGCCGATACACGGAAGGATGAGGTTGACCGTATAGAACAGCGTCTTCCTCCGCAGGTGAATGTGATAGGTAACTATGATAGCAACACATGTTATGGTTACTATACACGTACTGTATGTACATAGGTATGTTTATGAATGTTATGTACATACTGTATATACACTGTACATTACATATGCACCAATTATTAGTCCATGTACTACAAGGCAATGCGATGTTTACTGTCGATGTAGGGTGTGGGGCAGCATGGATAGACTTCTTTCTTCTTCCGCCCTGGCACGGCGATGATGTCCCATTCTGTGCTCTGATAATAATCCGATAAGTCGATGCCATTCTAAAAGCACCATATACCGTTGATTTTGCAGCTTCCTGTGCTCAGGACTAATAAATCTGCGTACTGTATGTACAGTACCTCCACGCATTCGATTAGAACTTCATCTCTCTTGTATCTGACGATGGAATCGTTGGTCTTATGCAACAAGTCAACTTGGAATCCATCATAGGTCCAGCTGCCAAACTTCAAGTCGCATGTTTGCTCGTCGAATGGGAACCTAATCAACGCTCTTTACTCTTATTGCTGGAAATGAAGTTAGTCTTGCTATGCCGTTGTTTCTGCGACTTTGTTATTCCTTACCATTCCACATCAATTTGGCACATGCTTTTATAAATTGCCGGCGGGTTCCACGTGACCAAACCAGAGTGATGTACGGTGGCTTTCGTTAGAATGGTGATTTGATAATTTCCGTCGGCACTAAAAAGTAGCTAACTATGACTTATCGGCCATAAGTCTGACGTTACTACAGTACCTATTGCCTGGCGTTGGTCAGCTCAATATTTATTGTGTTGTTGTTGGCATGGTCTTACTTATTGTACAAGACGATATCTGGCAACCAAATCATTTCTCCAGGAACGTAGAGAACGGTGACGTTGCCGAAATCTGCAGGATTCCATGTCAACTTGTAGTCGTACCATTCCTGCAAAGACCACGGATAATAATATTTATCGCATAGGGAGGTTTATCTATGTACTCGAAATTTACAGGATATGTACAGTACATACTACATACATACATACATACATACATACATACATACATACATACATACATACATACATACATACATACATACATACATACATACATACATACATACATACATACATACATACATACATACATACTGTACATACATATACGTATCTGCTCAGTGCTCACATGTTCCAGCCAGACGTTTGTAGTCATGATCTGATTCTTTTCATGAACGTCAAGAAGCTGAGAAAGGCGGAGCTTGAACCCTACTTCCAGTAGATCGGAATCATTTGACACCGGACGAATCAGGCGATTGTAACCGCTCAGCAAATATTCAAACAGGCGGCGAGCATCGTGATTACCTGCAAAAATGTGTTGCTTTTATGCATGATCACTCATTTGATGACATTGGGTGGTTGCTTTACCGTTTGTATGACGGGGGAAAATAACGAGCAGAATTGGCAGCAGGCAGAAGTATAGCAGTCCTATTGAGGGCGGTGTCATGCTTTATAAGAGACGCTGATCGCGAACGCGCTTTTCGAGTTGAATGACCGTATAGCGCTCAAGGTCTTGCACCTCGATGCATTAAAACTTGCACATCATTGACGATTTATGGCGTGCGCTTGGCCTGGTACACATACATACTCCTACTCCTACGTGTACAGTTCAATGAAGGCAACTCTTTTTTGAAGATGCCACTATCAGCGTAATGGATTGACTTTTGCGAAGAAAATGGAGTAGCGGTCCTGCTATTTGATTCGATCCTGTTGCTGCCATTTCTTCCGAGCACTTTAGCCTCCTGCTGAAATTGTATGTACATACATAGGTGAGGAAGCGAATTGATTTTTCTTGGGTCTTCGAATCAAGGAAATTATGCGACATTGAGACACTCTGGCTCCCCGCTTTCCGGTAGACTCAAAGCGTCATCGATCGTGCTTGGATATGTCCCTGAATGTACTAATTTTTATAATACGTAGTTTATGCATGCAATCCGTGAGGTTACAGCGACAGCTTGTGTATTATTGCTACCGTAAGCCATACATACTGTGCACAATGGCGAACTTAGGCCAACACAGGCTGAACATGAGGTCAAATCATTTGTCCCACATTTTTCTGAAAATTTTATTTGTCAGAAACTGTCGTTCTTTCAACGGGCGTTGGCATGGCACACCATCAGAACGGCGTTCTGATTTTGCAAGGAAGATTAGTCCGTGCTTGTACTGAGCGGTACCTGGAGTCGAAACTACGCATATACTAATGCGACGAAACGCCCGATAGAAACGTTCAGAAGTAAAGAAACGAAAGAAAGGAAGGAAATGAAGCAATAAAAGTGAAGAGTTGTTCTTGACCAACAAACAGCAAATATAAAACACAATTCACAACGGACGCTGTTGCAGCGACTGCATGCATGTTTCATTTCCTTCCTTTCTTTCGTTTCTTCACTTCTGAATGTTTCTATCGGGCGTTTCGTCGCATTAGTATAAGCGTAGTTTCGACTCCGGGTACCACGGACTAATCTTCCTTGCAAAATCAGAACGCCGTTCTGCGAGCAGTGTACAACAGTACAGTACAAACAAAAGTTTCTTCAAATCCAGCTGAGTGTCATCATCCGCAAACAACGAGGAAATTTTGAAAACGACGACGACGTAGCATGAGCGAAGTACATATCATATCGTTTACGATCTGTAGGAGTATACGACTGCTCGCAATGGCCAAACAATGAGGTCACTGCTGTCAACTCAACTCCATTTCAAAAGTTTCCACGCAATTTAACTGTCATGTGTTGTTGCTATTTGTTTGACACTCCAACATCGCCAACTATTTCCTATGTTTACGTAACTGCTATGTTGAGTCAGCTATCGTACTAAACTAAGTACCTACGTACACAATATGCCGATGCATGCATGCGGCTTGAACCAGCGAGTATTATAGAAGTTTCAGCTGAGGAAGTAAAGTAAAAATACTTTCTATTTTCCATCTCCGAAGAATCATCCTTACAAATTCTTTGGCAGCCGTTCACACTCGTGTGAAGCTATTTTGTGAAAATATAAAAATTTATCGAAATGCCACGTGCTTTACATGACTGATCCAAATGGCGTGAGAAACGCATGATTCGGCCGGCTTTCGTAACTGGCGAATTCTCGAACAGTTGCAGCAGTTTATGTTAATACATTGGATTTGCAAGGGCTTCAATCATGAGCTACGATCTGTTGAAGGAAGGTTACTTGCAAATCAGAGTTGAAGCTGCGGACAGAAAGCATCGCTGGTTCTCGTGGAGAAAGGTATGCCGAAAGATACGCACATGTCATGAAGCTTTCAGTGCTGTAAGCGTAAGGCACCGTACATACGGAGCATTGCGGATGAAGTACAAGTAATGTATACGAATGTGCAGTACACATTACATAACCAAGGGTAAAATCTCTGTACACAGAATTTATGGACCCTGAAATGTACATTATTTGACTACGTATTATTGGTTTCAGCCAGTACTTCAACAGAAATACGTGAAAATCTACGTGGACCGTCAAGGATCAGCAGGGTGTTCAAAGCGGAACACTTTGCTGAAACTACCTTCCAACGAGCTCTATTGTCTTACAACTGACAGCGACGCTTTGACACCTCTGTCACCCAGATTTCTGCTGGAAGTTTATCCAGAAGACTACGCCAAAAATGCCCGGAGAAACTCCAGCAGGGTTGCCAGCGCCAGTGCAACGCAGAAGCCTCGTATTTACAGCTGTGCCAATGTCTACAGTATTGCAAGGACCAATACGGTGGAGTACGGCGCTTGTTTGAAGGCTGACAAGCTTCGAATAACGTTGGGCGGAGCGTCGCATACACAGACTGAAGGATGGCTTGAAGTCATTCGCAACGAATTGGAATCGGAAACAAAGAATCGAAAAGGTGAACGCTTAGAGTTTTTCTGCTGGTTCCTCATCTATTGTTTTATACTTTTGTGCTTTTATTCTGGAATTTAGTGGCTGTGCTTCTTTCTTATTCAATAGGTTGCGACGCAAAGTTTTTGGCATCCGTGATGGACACGAAATCGTCCAAGAAAATGAGCTTAAGTGGCCGCCTCTGGCTCCGCTTGGACTATTCAGCACTTTCTCTCGTAATCTCCTCGAGTCTTCAACCGAAAAAGATCCTGCTATCGATCGAGCAGCAAAATATCGATAAATTGGTTTTCATGCCTGTCAAATCCTGCTTGGACGAAGGGAAAATTTTTCAGCTTGCATTTTACAGGTAAGTAATTACAAACACTAGCAGTTCGTTACAGAGGTCAGAGTTTGGTTAGGGTCTCATGCAACCGTTTGTTGGAACCGCGAAAAGATTGTGCAGGGAATCGGTGCACCGATGTCTATGAAAGTACCGTGGACAATCTTTTTTGCACACTATCTTTTTGGTGGACTCTTGGGTGTCTCTCCTTTATGTACGTAAATTAAATATATGCGTTGAGGGATGTGTAATGCCTGTGGTAAAAATTTACTGATTGAAGGTCAACGAGAGTGAAAAAAACTCGCTTTCAAGTATGTAGTAGATTTTCATCTTGTAATCGTCAAATGGTGGGGGACAGGGACACCGTTCAATTTCGTTTCGCTCTAGGGCTCGGTAATCGGCAGGGCACACCCACGTCTGTACAGCCACAGCGACATCCTCCCTTAACTGAGGCCGCAAAATGCAGACGCCGCCGTTACTTTGCATGCGCAGTTATGTACGCTCAGTACTTACAATTGCGTGCATTGTCGGTTAGTTCCGCAGTTTTGAGTGCATAATGGCTCGACTCCGTGTCCGTCTCCATATCTATCGTCACGTCGTTTTCTAGGTATTCTTTGCTGAGGGCGACGATACGGTACTGTACTTACAATACGGCCTGTATGATTTTTGTTAGGTATCCTGGTATTATTGAAAGTTGACAATTTTTCGCACGCATCACCACCTTCTCGTTAGTTACATTGTACGGCGGGGCCATGTAAACGTTTACACATTTTAATGTTCAATTCAAGTCTTATTCCGTTCCATGTACCAACTGCCGTTTTTCTCGAAATTGAAAAGGTGCGACGTCACTCAGTTAACGGCATTATTTTCCTGATTTCAGGGAGACGAGCACACGGTGGAAAAAGCGCTCTTCGAAAACACTGACGACTCTGTGGCTCTTTTCCTTTGAAGGACACAGTTTGCAGCGTGCAATTCAGCATCTTCTTGAATGTGACAACGAAGAAAGAAGTCGTGTTTCTGCTCCATCAGCTGGACTGCATCAAGCTCATAGAATAGGATCGCCACCTCTGGTGGATGCAAGGATTCCGTTGATTACAAGGTCATCCCCTGAGTCGAGCAACGCCAAAATTTTTGCATACTCTGACGACGATATGAAGATACAAAACGGGCCGGAAACGAGGACATTTCGAAGGTATACCTACGTAAGTACGAAGCTTACCGTACAAACGTACTAGGTAAGTAGGTAGTGCATGTATGTACAAGTACAGTGCAAGTACTACTAGGTGTAGGTACTAACAGTAATGTACTATAGGTGGTAAAATTTTGTTGCAGATATCCATCGCGGAGGACTCCATTGTCACACTCTGAAAGCAGCGCTATGGAACAAGCAAACGGCTGCAAGCAGCGTGGTCGAAGTGAGAGCTTTTTGCGCCATCTCTTTCGGAAGAGCCTCAACTCGCTCAACGAGCTAACGCAACTACAACCATCGGAATCAACCACGGGGGCAGGAGTCGGCAGCAAACTGCTGACGCGACGTCGTCCGACGCCGCCCAGTCCCCCTTCTAAACAGGAACTGGAAGAGAAGGAGTGTGAACGACTTTACGAAGAGTTTCTGCTCAGAGAAATGCTCAAGCAGAACAACACCGAGTCGTCAACGCCTACGACCACTACTAGCCCAACTACAACTGCTGCCACCGCCACGAGTGAGCAGCATCGTCGTGCGAGCCTGAACTACGATGTTCCAGCTGCAGTCAAGAAGCAGGATGCGTCTGTTGCGAGCAATGGCTACCATACTCTCTCTCTTGACTCACCCTATTCTCATCGACGTGGCTCCATGGACAGCAAAGTGGAAAAGCACGCTGCAGTAGTGCCGCGCCCTTCTTCGCATCCTCCAGTGGAAAACGACGAGTATCTAATTCTATCTCAGTTTATCAGTGATAAGAAAGATGACGGAACCATTGGAGAAGCTGCTGCAACAAACTCTAAACATCGTCCTGCACGTGCCATTTTGACTCCAACTCACTATCATAAGTTGACAATCAAGCTTGTGGCCGAATCAGATGAAAGTTTGAGCGACTCAAATATTTGAATTTCAAGTGTCTGAACTCTGAATCAACCATCACCAAAGCTTCAAGTTTGAACAGTACTAGTAATAGTATGTGTATACGCATTCTTATCGGTGCGGAGACACCTGGGCAAAGAGCGTCTAGATTGGAGTGATTCGAACCGGTGTAAATGAAGCTGCTCGTGTAAGTATGTGTGTGTGATACCCCTCCTGTGAAAGTTTGAAAAGTTGTCATCTACAATTTCTGGGAACGCCGAAATTTAGACAATGAGAGCTTCAAGCGAGAAGGTTTCGGCTGTAGTACAGTACATACCTTCACCTGTAAAATTTGGCATGGTGACCAACTGCATAGCTGTACAATCCTATGTATTGCGCAGTGTTGTGTAACGTACATACGAACGTACATAGTGTGGAATGAAGGAAGGCGCTCGAGAAAGACGCGCCCTGTGACATTGAGCGAAACTGACCTTGTGATCGTTATCAACGCCCGTTGAACCTGAATGTAGTCGTGTACTTCGGTGATGTAGTCGACACCTTTTTACAATGCGCTGCCTATGATATATGTATGCATGTAAGTACATATATGTACAAAAGTGCCTATCCAGTATCCTGAGTAAGTTGATCAAACAGTATAAATGCATCCGACATTTGTACGATGCATGACATGTGACGATGACGACGTTAACCATGTAGTACTACGGTCAGAATAAAATATGCCCCGTGGAATCAAGTGAAAAATGCATCGTTACAATTACCGACGAAGCAATGTGAGATTCTTCCTGCTTGCTTTTCTCTACGTCCTCAGCGCCGTTCTTGGTATTCCAATATCGTTTTGTGTGAAGAAGTATCACGATTACATGGAGCGAAGGAAGAAGCAAACTGCTGCAGAATCCACTCTTCATCATGCGGCTGAAGCTGCACCACCAAGAAGCAAAGCATTTTCCGAGGACCGAAAGAAAGCATAGACAGCCCAGACTGCCTGCCTCCGTAGTGATTGATTAGAAAAATATGAAGATTGATATTCTGCACTCGGAGATCTGGAACGGAGGGGGTGACAGACTCATCTTCAGTCTGGCAGCTGCATTGCTTCAGCAGGGTCATGACGTCACCATCACAACCACCTGGATCGACGACTACTGGAAGAGTCAACCCGTCAGCAAACACATCAGTAAAGATCTCATAACCCTTGTGCCGGAGCACCCTAGTACACTAGTACTGTTGTTTAAGAAGGCCTATTACTAGTATAACTAGTGTATGTAGCAAAGCGTATATTATTTGTTGGAAAGTTTAGCTGTGCGAGTGATTGACTGTCCGCTGTTTCGCGGTGATTGGCATATGCGTAATCTCTTCGTGGCGGTGAAGGAGTTGGTGTTGCGGCGTCGAAGTCGAAGGCCTCCTTGCGATCTTCTGATCACCGATTTCAGTCCCAGCGTCATTCCGCTCTATCGCTGGCTGTACGGAGATGCCATCAAGATCATCTACTACTGTCACTTCCCACAGCAACTCTGGGCGCCCGCTGATCGTCAGTTCCTCTATCGATTTTACGTCTTCTGGATCTGCCTACTCGAGGAATTCTGCATGTCTTTCGCTGACTGCATCGCATTAAACAGCTTTTTCACAAGTATACCGTTGGTATGTACGTACTTATGTATTTACAGCTCATCATCCCGTTTGCAATTGCCGTACGGGACCGATCTATGAAGTATATGTATGTAGTGTACTTAAACCTACCTGGCTCTTGTTTCAGGAGACAAGGTGCAGTACTGCATGCCTTCGCTGCCTCTCTACAGACACTGCATACTGTATCCAGCTGGTGAGCCTGGCTGCATCCATGCAGATTCGGCTCTGCGCGAAGACGGAGAGTGGATTAAAGATGGAAAAGAGACCGCCATGACTAGAATGATGCGAACCGTCGGTGCCAATGACGGTCGCCCTATCGTCTTTACACTGAATCGATTTTGGCCCGAGAAAAAATTGGAACTACTGATCGAAGCCACCGGTGAGAAATTTAATAAAAACTAATGTACTTCTACGTACTATCTTTTTGACTTTGTCATGCGCTTTTGCTGTGTTCTTTCTTGGATTGGAAGAACTGCCCATGACGCCCTGTTGTACGTATAGCCTACATTATGTATGTACATAACACATACTTACGGTATGTTAGTTTCGCTTTACACCTGGCACTTTATTCTTCAAAGGTATCTACCTAACCCAGCAAAGGCCACGGCCGCGGTCACAACAATTGGACAAAAGCCTGGCTTCATCAGCTATTCGCGTAGTAATCGCCGGTTCGATCGCTCATCGCTTTCCGGAGTCTCCGGCCTACTATCGCTTCCTGCGACAACTTGCGCAGTCTCTCCAGCTGGATGCGAGTAGCGATGTGCTCTTCATTCTCAGTCCAAGTGAAGCCGAGAAGGAAGCGCTGTTTCGGCTCAGTCACGTGGTCGTCTACACTCCGCCCGACGAGCACTTCGGCATCGTTCCGGTTGAGTGTTTGCAGTACGGCAAGCTCTGCATCGCCTGTGACTGCGGCGGACCAGTGGAAACGGTGCTGGAGGGAGTCACCGGCCTACGCATGAAGCACGTGGACGCTGCCACACTGGCGCACTGCATGCGTCGCAGCTTCCGCCTCATTCGGACCAACGCCTGCACCCACACTCACGCCGCCAGGGACAAGCAGCGTCAATACGAAGCGCAAAAGCAACGATTCACCTTCCAGATGTTTTCGGACAATCTGCGACAGATTGTTGCGCAACTTTTCAGTTGAGTAAAGCCTCTGTCAGAGGGGATCATATTTTATTCCACCATTCATACTTTGAAGAATAGCATAATACTCCAATATGTTTCAATGAGTAAGTACATACATACTGGAATAATATTCCAATTGTAACCGTTTCCTCAAGCCTACTGTATGTACTGTCACGATGATGTATGTACTGTCACGATGATTTTATTTCCGACAAGCCTGAGGCATAATAACGTACAGAACACTTCACAGCCGTATTTCACCAGTAGTATGGTATGATAGATAGTTTATGTTCCCATGAAGCCGTGTATTGTACAAGGGTGTTCCATAATATCCTCACCGGCTGTTTGTGTCTCTATCTCCACAGCGGGGTGTCATTTTTAAATATGCTCTTTTGCAATCGGTAGCCAAGGCTTCAAAGTTAATGCAGACAAAATTTCAACTTTCTAGGCCAACAGGAAGCGGCTCAAAATAGCACAGAAAAGCTGACCTCAGAAATCGAGGATTTGCCTTATGTTGTACCAAAATAAAGAGCATATTCTACCATCCAAAAGCTAATACATTTTCAAATCCTGATAAATATCACAAGTAAGACCCGGAAGAACCAAATATACTGCGCCATTGTGAAGAAATTTGCGAAAACTCATCCATGGAATGCTAACTTCGGTCTTAACCCCGGTTTAGTTCCCATAGTGAAAAAACGTGAATTTTTGTGTTCGAAAGTTTGAGCTTTCACAACTTCCTTGACAGAAGGACTACAGGGCTGAAATTTTGCCTGCACCATTTTAGAAGCTTTAGCTACCAAATGTAAAAGAGCGTACTGAAATCGAACGCTCCGTTGATGAACGAGAGGCACAAACATCCGGTGAGTTTATTATGGAACACTCTATATACGTACGTACGTACAAAATGCTACATACCAATCTTGAGTATGTGAGTAAAATTTCATTGATGTAATCAAGAAAGTGAGCGCATCAAGAGCTAAAGGATAGCCTCTACATACTTTGCAGCTGCTAAAATACAGAAATTTCCTGCCTGTCATTTATAATGACGCAGATATGTATGTACCATTGTGTTTTCGCTCCATGTACAGTACAGTATGTAGGTACCATGATTCCGTTCCGCTGCTGGTGCACAAAGTGGGTTTGTTTGTAGTCCTCCGAATTAGTGTACAAAGTATGGCGCGTGCTTGCTTAGACAGTTGCGAAAGAAATCCCCTTTTGGCAAGCGTGCCAATGCTCCGCTTCTCCTTTCGCAACTCTACGCGCGCGCGCGCCGTACTTTCTACGGCGCGCATGTACAGCCGCACAGACCACTGTGCACCAGCAGCGGACCGGAATCAGGATAGCATGTACTAAACTGGATGATATTTCATGTTGATACAGTACATGGCAAGCACAGTAGCTAGTGGAGTGACATTGGTCCTTCTAAATGGACGGAAGATAGGATGACCTGGAGGGCGAGTGGTTAAGTCCCGCCTTGACTCCGGTGACTCCCATAGACGGCTCCCTGCTCTGTCCACCATGCCCACTGACTGAGTGTCGCTCCCCCTGTGACGTCTGAGGAATCTGAGGCAGATAGTTCTGCAAAAGCATGCAAGAATGCTGGCCATAACGCATTGCCACAATACGTGACGTAAACGTACAATACATACGTACTAAGCGATTGTGGTCACTCGTTCAGTAGTACGTGTGACAGTACTTTTTTCTTGGCGGAGTCTCCGCTGCTTCCGGCTGCGGCGGCAGCGTTGACAGCTTCGTAGCTTCCTTCCTCTGGTGGCAGTCGAAAGCTGAAGCCTTTGAAGTAGTTGTGACCCATCAACTCATTCGCCTTCCACCTCTTCTCCGGGTCCTTTTCCAGACATTTCTGCACAAACAGAAGCTCGTATGTACATGGTCGAAAGCAGTGCATTGCATTGCAATCAGAAAGGAAAAAAAACATACGCACGCACACTCCTGGTGTAAGTACGCATGAATGCATGTTAGCATGAATAGCCTTAGCTGCTGCGTAGGTACATACAGTACGTACTACGTACATACATACATACATACATACATACATACATACATACATACATACATACATACATACATACATACATACATACATACATACATACATACATACATACATACATACATACATACATACATACATACATACATACATGCAGGAAGTCGATGGTGTGAGATTCGACTCCAGGCAGCTTTCTTTCCAGTGATTCCAGAGAGTCCGGTTCTGGTATGGTCAGCCCGTAGAAAAACTGATTAGTCTTGAAGATTTGCATATGCCTTGGAAGCAAGTCGCCTGAATCAGAGAAGTGACTTTCGATACATTGCGTCCAGAGAACGGATAAATATTCCGATACTGTACATATCTATGTACATACTGGACAAACGACAGCTATCCCAATCAAGGACTACTAAAGTTCTTGCTTCCTGCCAACGTTGGCGCTATATATTTTGAAAGGACTAGCATGCATAGTGATGACCCACCCATGGTTTTTCTGATGAGGAATAGCTGATCCACATCGGATCTGCCAGGCCAGAGGGCTTCTCCAGTGATCAGCTCAGCTGTGACACATCCGATGGCCCAGATGTCCACGGAGGCGCCGTATGCAGTGTCCCCCACCAGTAACTCAGGCGCTCGATACCACCTTGTCGCCACGTAATCCGTGTACACATCACCCGGATCTGCAACATCCAGTTTCATCTTTATCCAACCGAAGTGAGCGAATGTACAGTAGCGTACGTATAGGTATTGTACATACAAAGTATGTATGTATGCTCTCTGCCTACTGGTGCTTTACTGAGTATTCGCGCGAAGCCGAAATCGCATATTTTGACGACGTCATTCTTGGTGAGCAGAATATTCTCCGGCTTGATATCGCGATGAATGCAGTTGTGCTGATGACAAAAGTGAACACCTTGTAGTAGCTGCCAAGCAATCTTTTTCGTCAACTTGTCGTTCACCCTGACAATACAATATGGAAAACGAAACTACTACTGTGTAGGCACAGTAGAATTACTGAAGAGCCTCAAGGTACCGGTATATGTACTGTACGTACAGTATGTATTGTTGTATGTAGGCCTACAGTAGGAATGTATAATGATGCCATCATACACTTTTTTACCCCTTATGATTTTTCTCCAGTTCGTTCAGCACCGTTCGCTCGCAGTATTCAAACACCAGATGCAGCTTCCGATTTCGCTTGAAAACCTCGATGAGGTTCACCAAGTTTGGATGCTTCAGTTGCTGCAATGATAGCGTGGTATAGTAGCAAAAATCTAGTATCGTTTAGTGCGTGCCCACTGCGGGTGTGACGCACCTTGAGCATGCGAATTTCCCTGAGCGCGATCTTCTTGATGACAGGGTCGTCTTCGGACTCCATGAATTTCTTAATGGCGACAATCTGTCCATTCTCGCGGTTCTTGCACTTGAAGACAACCCCGTAGGAGCCTTCGCCGATTTTCTGAAGTTTCTCGTATTTCTCCATCTGCGCTCCACGCTTACGAGTTCTGTAACAAAGCAAAGCCGGACGTGGTGACCATCACAGTACTGTAATGTTCCGTATATCCACCATATGCAGTAAGGGAATTTGGTTGGTCGATGCTGACCCCGCGGCATTTAGTGAAAGTTTGGATCGGTGTCTGCGCGGTCGTCGACGCCATTTTGTCGTCAATTCCTCCTTTCACTCGCTCCTTTTCAGCTCTCAGATGATTGAACAAGGTCGACGACCGCGCAGACACCGACCCAAACTTTCACTAAATGCCGCGGGGTCAGCATCGACCAACCCAATTCCCTTACTGCATATGGTGGATAGCCCCCTCTCGTGTATAACCCCCCTCGTGTATAGCCCCCCAAATCGGCCACTAACATCTTTTGCCCTCGTGTATAGCCCCTATTGCGAACCGCGAAAAGCGAGGGAAATCAAGTGTTTTTGCGCTAAAAACAGCGTTTTCGAGGTGTTTTGATGCATAGGAGTTTATCTGCACCTCATTTGGAACCGTTCTGATCATTTTGCCAGTGACACCTCTTCGAGGGAAATATTTTAAGTAGCAAAAATTTAACAATTTTTTGAGTTGAAAGCTGCATTTTTGATGATTGGAGCTTGGAAACATGCCAAATAACCACCATAATCGAGTTCAGGAGGTCAAAAAACCTTACTTTTGGTACAAATGAAAAATGCCCTCGTGTATAGCCCCCCCTCGTGTATAACCCCCTCTCGTGTATAGCCCCCTTCCCCTAATCGGTGCTTACCATTTGTATAGCCCCATGGGGCTATCTACGGAACATTACAGTATCTGTTTACACTGTGAGCTGGTAGGCACTGTATTGTAACAAATTCGTATCACACGTGCATACCCAGGACTCAGATTCAAAATGTCTAAAATTTTCGAAACCATCGGAATAAAGTCTGCGACTGACGGAATAATAATCTTCGCAGGCAAACAGCATTAGGTTTACAATAGTGTTAGGAAATTTTTTTAAAAACAGAGCAGGGAGGATAAAGCAACGTCGAGTTTCGCTAATTCCAAGCTACTGTACGTACAACGAGCTTAACAACAGGGCTGTCGTAGTTTCCAGCAAAGCGCATGGGCATAATGAAAAGAAGCTGCGACAAAAATCATTGTCTCCATCGCCGTTGGCAAGGAGTCCCGGCTTTGTTGTGGAGTCGAAAACCACAACGCCTCACCCACCTACCTCTAGGTACCTCTAGCTCTACTATGAATATGTATGTACGTGCTAATATGGTATGTACAGTACATGTGTCCAATAATAGTAATAGTCTACAGTACATGCGCAAATACGTAGTTTTATGCTCTATGAATACAGTGCAGAGCCGAGAGTGGAAGAGAATAGCACACTTACGAAGCCTCCCTACATAGCACGCTACAACATGTCTAAGAAGTTGTATGTAGCTTATCGCATGAGCTACCGCGGTGCACATTCTGGGCAGTGCAGCATACACGTACACACACTTGTACATAAGTACATAGGTACATGTACACCACATCATCATTCTCCCACTACCAGTCATATATGGCCCCGAATAACACAGTGGACAAACAGTTCCGATATTCTCATCCCATATACAAAATGTCAAAAGGGGTTGGGTTAGACCCGCAGAAACACAATAACCGATTATCAATTAGCACGTACATATGTACAGTCAGTACGGTATGAAAGGCCGTTCGACCAACCTTTTTCGTCAGAAAAGCGCTCCTGAATTGATAGTTGGCGCGGTATGTTCAAGATCGGGAACTGGTTGGCGACGTTGTGAGAAAAGCATGCACACGCATGCGAGCAACATTACGCAATAAGCAATCACTCAGTACTGCCGAGAATGCTTTCCAACGCGACCGGAAGCGCTTAAGCTCGCCAGAGCAGTCAGGTTAATGTCAAGGTAACCGAGCGCAACCATTATGCACAAATAACAACGTATGACAGCTTACGCAACAAAAAGCAGGGAAGATAGTCGTCACGAAAAATCATGCCTAGCGCCAAATTGCAGCGCCGGTTTAGTAATTATTCGATGCAGAGACACCAGAACACAATATTCCACGATTACTGTGTGCGTGCCAAATATGTAGGGACATTAAAATGATGACGACAATATCCACTTTAAAATTACAGGGACCAACAGCAAAAGATGACATACTGTCAGTACGGCGAATAATCTTCGCCATTCCAAGCAGAAACATTGGCTAAGCTGATTCTACAGGAAAACGCAGAGAAATAGATACTACAAAAACTGACGGTTTCTATGGAAACAATGTGATAACATGGAGGTTCCTTCTGTACGCAAAGGCAGGTAATCATACATTCAGTAGAGCAGTTTCCGTGGAGAAGAGAAATCAACAAACCGGCCTCTTCTGCAATATTTTGCTATATAAGCCCATTCTATTTATTCCTGGGTAGCAGAGTCACACTCAACACGCAATCACTGTTGTCCCAGGGACGTAGCAACCTCCAATTTTATCGCGACTAAATTTAGAATCAAGAGGCATGGCAGAATTTTATTGGGTTGGTAATTGGTAGCGAAAATTGATGATGCATGAATATGGTTTCCATCTACGTATGAAAGCACCATAATTGGTCCATATGTTAACATTAGCATTCGACAGTGGACGAAATTGGCATCGGTCTACACAAAATACATCAAACAACCTTTGATTAAAATTGCTCTAACACACGCACGACACCGCTATCAAAGATGTGGTACCGTAGCCCAACAATGCATCCCCCTATGCATAGCCCCTTATGTACTACGGGGTACCTGCGAGCTGGTCATAAGCTAACCATAGCCATCGTACAACAAGCTAAGATGCCTATGTATATAAGCGCCTGCCTGCTTGGGCGTACATAGTATTTAAGTGCTAAAATAACGCCCTGTTTTGACCTCAATTATGCCCTAAATAAAACGCATGCTTTTGACATAAAAAATGAGTTTGCGCATGCGCACCTATAGCGGGCGAGCGCCCTGCACCCAAAAAACCCGCAACGAAGTGACCGTAAACCGATTAGAGGAGCTTGGAGACATTCAAAATAACCGCAATAAATAAGTTCAGCAGGAGGTCAAAGAAACGTAACTTTGGGTTTACGGTCACTTCGTTGCGGGTTTTTTGGCCGCGGACGTTTCGTTGCGGACATTTCGTTGCCGCGGTCACTTCGTAACGAGAACTTTCGTTGCGGTTTTTTCGTTGCGCACATTTCGTTGCGGTCGTCGTCTGGTCATTTCGTAACGAGAACTTTCGTTGCCGGTCATTTCGTTGCGGGTCAGTTCGTTGCCAGTCCAGAATCGGTCACTTGGTCGTGAGAACTTTCGTTGCTGGTCATTTCGTTGCGAGATTTACCTAAGCCTAAGCCTAAGCCTTTGCCTGCAACGAAGTGCATGGCAACGAAAGTACTCACTACCAACTGACCAAATCAAGGCCGGCAACGAACTGACCCGCAACGAACACTCCCAGTCTGCGCTGCCTTCAAATATGCCTTTCGTTTGTTACTTTTAGGCAAGCAGTGAGCCCCACGCGCCCGCGGCTGACAGAGTGCAGGGAGGCGTTGTACCAAGTAATTTTTATCTGGCACTTTGTGATACGCCGGGGCACTGGCCGAAAATTCACTAGTGACTAGTGTCAGTGCCCCGGCGTATCACCCCCAAACCAAAACAACAAAAAACAAAAAAACACAACACCCAAACAAACAAAAAAAACCAAAAACCCGCAACAATGTTCTCGTTACGAAATGACCAGACGACGACCGCAACGAAATGTCCGCAACGAAAAACCCGCAACGAAAGTACCCGCAACGAAAGTTCTCGTTACGAAATCGATCACCTCCGCAACGAAATGTCCGCAACCAAATTTCCGGCAACCAAACGACCGTACCCCCTCTAATCAAATAATATGCAGTTTTTAGCTCGAATAAAAATTGAGCTGGAAGGAAATAGTTTCAACATCATACATTCTGGTGTGATCCCATCGCATACATACATACATCATCGCTTTATCTCAAATAAGTTTTTGTTATCAAAAATTTTCTGTCGAAGAGGCGTCACAGGTAAAATGTTTTAGTAATGTCCGAACGACTTGCAGTACAAACAATACCTGTAAAGCCTCAGTCTGGAGTCCAGCGCATCTTCCAGCCATCGCCTGTCGTGTCTCTGTCTAGCAGCCAGTTCCATTTCTCGCCAAGTGACCACCTGTGGCAGAGAATCTCGCTGCACCTGATGAAGAAGGTCGGAATCGGAATGGCGTTGTCTGTATGCAGCTAAGGGGGTAAGAGCGCGAAATGGTTCGGGCTTCGTGCTGCTTACCCATTTACTGCCCGCTGCAAGAGTCGTCGACATGTGTTGCAGAAACATGCAGCAGCACTCGTCCGCAAAGAGAGAGAGAGAGAGAGACAGAGGGTAGCGTACGGTAGCGATTTTTAGTCGCTATGTAGGCCTATCAATTTGTATAGGAAGTATGAATATTTGGCGACAGTCGTGAGAATGTGTCCAAATGCGGGACTGGATGTTGTCGGCTGTTGAAGTTGATGTTGCAACGATTTGTCATGAAATCACTCGAGCATCGATGACGCTGGATGTACAAGTAGTATAGTCATGTTGCCATCAGAGATTCCTTATTTATTTCACAATATTTCAGTGACGATGCGTGCGTACGGCACGGCACACCTGACATCTAAATAATCCAAGCGAGAGGTGCGAGGCAAAGAGGGAAGGGAGAGGGCAGTCCAGTCCGACATGTGAATCATTAGTCCCTCCGACAGATTCATTAGCCTTGAGATTTTCCCGCTTTCAATCAACAACCTGGCCCGGATGTTGCAATGTCGATCTGAAGCTGAAAACATCCGCTTTTGCCGCCATCCTAGACTGCAACTCAATCAGTTATTCGCTCTGTGTGTATGCTGTTTGCTGAAGCTAAGCATAGGAGAGCTGATTGGGGCCATAGAAGCTCATCTAAAAATACAAAAGAAACACCAGCTTCCAACCAATCAAGGAGCACTTAAAGCAGTCAAGTATAAGAAGCAAACAGGACTACAAGAATACGGTACGCAAGAAACCCAATATTCATTTTCAGATGAGTGAACAAAAGTTTTAACGAATCAAAACGGCAACAAATGTGACATTTACTATTTATAGAAATAGAAACAAGAAATAGTCAAGCGGTTATTTAGATCATTTTCAGATGAGTGAAGAAAATTTTTAACGAATCAAAAAGGCAACAAATGTGACATCTGTTACTACGTATTTAGGTAGTAGTACATATAGGTACGTACGTATATAGGCCAAGAGTTTGTTGTTACATTTTACGTTGGCGACACAAAGCAGCAACATGCTCATGTGCCATGTAAAGCAAAACGAAACAATATACACTATAAGAAAAGGTCCACGAAAGAGTGGGGCAGCCCAGTATGGGGACCTGAAACCGGCTGATCTCCGATTTTGACGAAACCTAGCTCATTCGAAAGCGCGTAAAAAGTTACGTAAGATGCGACAATTCCGATCCTTCTGCGCTTAACCGTTAGCGAGATATGGCCGCTTAAAGATTAGTGACACTTTTAACCACTGAATTTTCGAACATTTCTCACATAATCGGCCATATCTCGGCAACCAATAGGAATATTTGCAAGCGGTTTTTTTAAATTCAAATCCCCATTTTTCGCAGAATTACCTGCTTTTTGAACGAAATTCTTAACCCCTATCGTAATCAAGATATTGAGAAAAACGTGCTGTCATTCTTTTGAAAATTGGCAGTTTGAGGGCCAACTTTGACCAATGATTGCCAATCGCAGCAACGGCCTACAGAGACGGCACCTAGCTCATTAGATAAGCTCTTCCTCTTTCGAATGGTATGTGGCATGTCCATTCCGGTGAAGAAAAATTTTGAATTACAGGCTTTCTTTGCGAGAGTGCAATTTAAAGGTTTAAGACGGCATTTTAGCATGTTAAAAATATGATTTTTGAAATCTACATCAAATTTTACACCAGGTAGGTTATTTTGTTTGTTTTAAATTTCCCCCAAAAATTTATTACAACAACAAGCAGACACAGAAAGCGGTGCAGTTTCGGCGAACTTCTGAGTTACTTTTGAGTTCAGGCTAGCTTTCAACTAAAATGAGAAAAAAACTAAACTAAACTAAAATGAACTTTTTGCAGAAATGAGTGCAACACTTTGGCTATTTTGGTCTGTTTTTCTTTCAGAAGATAAAAAATCAAAGAATCTATCTGGTGTAAAATTTGATGTAGATTTCAAAAATCGTATTTTTAACATGCTAAAATGCCGTCTTAAACCTTTAAATTGCACTCTCGCAAAGAAAGCCTGTAATTCAAAATTTTTCTTCACCGGAATGGACATGGCACATACCATTCGAAAAAGGAAGAGCTGATCTATTTAATGAGCTAGGTGCCGTCTCTGTAGGCCGTTGCTGCGATTGGCAATCATTGGTCAAAGTTGGCCCTCAAACTGCCAATTTTCAAAAGAATGACAGCACGTTTTTCTCAATATCTCGATTACGATAGGGGTTAAGAATTTCGTTCGAAAAGCAGGTAATTCTGCAAAGAATGGGGATTTGAATAAAAAAAAACCGCTTGCAAATATTCCTATTGGTTGCCGAGATATGGCCGATTATGTGAGAAATGTTCGAAAATACAGTGGTTAAAAGTGTCACTAATCTTTAAGCGGCCATATCTCGCTAACGGTTAAGCGCAGAAGTGTCGCAATTGTCGCATCTTGCATTACTTTTGACAAGCTTTCGAATGAGCTAGGTGTCATCAAAATCGGAGATCAGCCGGTTTCAGCCTTTGCCCCGCTCTTTCGTGGACCTTCTCATAATAGACAGCTGAAGAAGTAGATGACAAAAATAGAAACGGCGCGGAAGCGGAACTTGGTTCCTCTATAGCATACATTGAACGTTGCTCTCTGAGGTAGCCTCAGTCTTATCATCATGCAGCCACCAACAGGTGCCAGGTGTAAGCAGGATGAATAATTGATGAAAAGACAACTGCTTGTGCAAGCCGCCCTCACAACTCCAAAATGATTGTTGACTAGACAGACGGACTATAGAAGAGCCCGACATACGCGCTAATTGGGTAAAGCACCTCAATAACACGAACAAAGATATCCTCCTTTAATAGCAATGAATAAGCAGAGTTGCCGCGTTCATACAACCAAATTTATATGTGGCGGCAGAAATATGACGGGGAGATTCCACATTACACGCGCACATATACGTACAACACTACATTTATACAAAAGGCGCAGCGGTGCCGAAAGTCCCGCGAGACAACTACGAAAGGCAATGCAAATTCACTATTCGTAAATCGCCTGCTTGGGAGAATAGCAGAATTAAGGGAAATTAGTTTAGTAAAATTATGGCCCAAGTTTATCGCCACAATTTTGTGTGTGTATTGCTTATAAAGCTAGGATTTGAAAAAAACAAATACTATTTCGTCGTCTTGACTAAAATAAATACTGCATGCAACTGCATATTTTTTGCTATAAAAAAAAGAAAAAGAAAAAGAACGAAGGCAGAAGGGAAGAACAAATTGAGGCAAGACGCAAGAAAAGAAGGACGGCGCTGCTGAAGGGAGACGTCCAGAGAGCACGATATGAAGATGACAATCGAAGCTTGACAATTATCGGACTCATCCAAATTATAAATGGCGGGATTGTTGAGGTGAGGTGTTTCTATGATTTTGCTGATTGCAAGAGGAGAATATTGATACGTACTGCCGCCTTCGTATGGCAATAATAGTGTTCTAGGCCAGTAGTGAACGTAAGCCTAGTTCTCTAGGTATGTAAGGCGAGTTTAGCTCTCGTTTAGGTCTCATAGCAGACTTCAGTTCCAAGTTCACATCTATGGGGTGGGACGATGGTTGATTTTAGACGATGAGCTGACTGGCAGCTAATAGGAGACGTAACAAGATGCAGTCGGCGGCAACGAGCGACTTGATTCGTCGCTCTAATCCTTCAGACGAATACGAACTGGTTCAACGAGTTGGCAGCGGCACCTATGGGGAAGTATACAAGGTATGCAGGCAAGGCACGCATGTACATGTTTGTCGTCATTCAACAAAAAGTATGGGACTCAAGTCGTCCTGCGTGGTTTGCATGTACTTCTTCAAAATAGAGTACATGAAGCTCGGACAAAAATTCGCATTTGTGAATCGATTTTACGCAGCACGACTTGGATTCCATAGCGAACCCTTACTGGCTGCTAGACTATACCAGGAGTCCTGACTATGCTTATTCTGAACCTACTTATTCTGACATTCGAACTCTCAAGAGCAAGAAAGAGATGAAACATCATAGTCGTGGGTTTGCGTACTTTCTTTCAGGCGCGTCATCGTCAGTCTGGCGAGTTTGTGGCTGTGAAAGTTGTGCGGCTTGAAGCCGGCGATCCTTTCGATGCCATACAGCAAGAAATACTCATGCTGAAAGAGTGCAGACACAGAAATATTGTCGCATACTACGGCAGCTATCTCAGGTATGTAATATACCTTCATTGAATACATAAATGTACGTACACAACACACGTTTTTAGAAAGTGATATTCAGATATTCATTAGGAATAGGTTTGGTACACTACACATAAGGAAAAGTCTCCGTAAGTTTGCTGAAAGGTTTTTCTCATAAAGGATATAGGTAGACCTTCTACTCAGAAGCTTTCTTGCAGCATTTATGTACGCTTTTCTATTTACGACCGGCGTTCACTTCATATTTCTTAGATTTTCCTATATCATGTCATACAGTATACCTGAAGCGTGGTACTTGAAGCGAGGTCGACCTCACCTTAGCTTCGGGGTTTTTCGTCTTTCGTGGAAATTGTACAACTTTAGTTCCAGGGGTTTCGTGGAAATTGTGCACCTCATATCCTGCGCTAAGTGCCCCATTTTGTACAGTTGAGCAATCAGCTAAAAGTGCTCTGGCTCTGTTTTATTAGAAGTTTACACGCGTTGTACTATCCAGTTCCAGTGCATTGCGTGACTTTCTCGTGTTTTGTGTCTTGTCAGTTCAGTCGTCGTCATATGACCGAGTATTCCAACAAAATGCATCTTCGTTCGCTCTGGTTCATTTTCATGTGATCTACGTATATTGTAGTCTCTTTCCAAAAGCAATTTCCAATTTACTGCTTATGTAGTCGTGGTGAGGGGCATTGGAAGAAATGGACTTTGATTAGGCCCAACAGTTCGGCTTTCTGGTTCAGCTATTCATCTCTCTGACTTGATTACGGTGACCGGCAAAAAACTTCCACCCAATCGCCTTGCATTGGTCGTTTTTTGTGCCGAATACAGACCCGCTTATGGCAGGGGCAGATGAATTCCCTGGTGGCATGTCTATGAAAACGGGGCCCGTTTCTTCTGTTGTGGCCAGGCGCTGAGGGCGTTTCACTTTTATCGGATTAGATTGGCTTTTACTCGACTGGCAGCAGAGAAAATGCTACCGCATGCATGTGTGTACGTACACATAGTAGCTCTTGTGCAAGCAGTAGTACTATAGATATAGTAGTAGCAGCAGTAAGCGTCTCTACTCGAGCGGTTGAGCTCCTGGGTTAAAACAAGCATTCAGATCAGCAGGACGGGGTAGGGAGGGACAGGGGAAGACGTGAACCGGAAATCAATGAAAACGCAAGCGACGACAACAACAACACCCGCATTCCGAGCAAACGTCTAAATCGTGCATTTTATGGCAGTAATGGGATGGAGAGTGATCGATGTACCTATGTACTGTATTTGCCATAAGTGCGCAATCCAACAGAAAACATATTTCTTTCCATACGCATACATGTATACATACATGCATACATACATGTACGTGTACGTATGCGTACATCCTTGAGCACCAGAAAGAAGAGGGGAGTTGTATTACCTATGTGTTATGTTGGTGGATTTTATTGTTTGTTTTCTTCTCTAGGCGGGACAGGCTATGGATAGCCATGGAGTATTGCGGCGGCGGTTCATTGCAAGACATTTACCACAGTGAGTGAGCTGAACAAGCAAACCCAAAGCCGGAGACACAAAATTTGTGTGATGTGACGTGTGCGAGAAATATACATATAGTGTTGTGTAGATACACACGCAAGTGTATTATGCTTCGATTTAATGTATGGTTAGGTTGTGTTTGAATGTACGTTTTGCTTGCTTGTCTTTTAGTGACGGGTTCGTTGGGGGAGTTGCAGATTGCGTTTGTTTGTCGTGAGACGCTGACAGGTTTGCAGTATCTGCACAGTCGAGGAAAGATACACAGGGATGTGAAAGGAGCCAACATCCTTCTCACCACAGATGGGCAAGTCAAATTGGGTAAGTAGCTTTCCCTTGCATAGGCTCATGTTGGAGAATTGAGAGCTTTCGTCTCGTCGGGCTAGCACTGGGATTTACGTACGTACATAACAATGCATTCGCATGCACATGGCACATCACTTATCATTGTTCTCATTTTATGGATTTGTACGTGAGAATACGTGTGCACGTACATCCATATTGACGACGTGTGCGTACATATGTGGGCTATGTTGCAGCTGATTTTGGCGTGGCGGCGCAGATTACGATGACAATCGGAAAGCGAAAGTCGTTCATTGGCACCCCGTACTGGTAGGTTATCCTTTTCGCTTAGCTTGCACTGCCATACATGTGGAACGGAACAGGCATATAGGGAATCATGGATGGGGTAAATCCGGTCGGTTTTATTGTCGGGTTTACCCCAGACTACCCTATATTCACGATATGCAGTAACGCGATTGGGTTGGTTGATGGCGACCCCGCGGTACTTAGTGAAAGTTTGGATCGGTGTCTGCGGGGTCGTCGACGTCATTTTGTTGTCAGTTCTTCTTTTCACTCGCTCCTTTGACGTCCCAGATGATTGAACAGGGTCGACGACCGCGCAGACACATCCAAATTTTCACTACTACGCCATCGACCAACCCAATCACCTTACTACATATGGTGGATAGGTGGTCGGGTTTGCCCCAGAGTACCCTGTGTGTGTGTGCTGTATGTGAAGGATGGCGCCGGAGGTTGCGGCGGTGGAGCGGAAGGGCGGCTACAACCAGCTCTGCGACGTCTGGGCAGTCGGCATCACCGGCATCGAACTGGCGGAACTCCAGCCGCCCTGGTTCGACCTACACCCCATGCGCCTACTCTACCTCATGACCAAATCTAACTACAAACCGCCCCAGCTCAAGGATAAAGTCAAATGGTGAGTAGTCTACGAAATACACTGTTGAACCAGCAATCCCGAATATGAGACAGGTTCTGCTTTGTTCAGCGCATTGCTGATGTGAAATTTGCTAGTAAATGCTAATGCCGCTCACTGGTTATTACATACATACAGTAGATGCCTTCGTGCACGTGCTTGAGCTACGTACAGTACGTAATGAAGAGAGAATGGTTTTCTTTCAGGTCGGCAAATTTTCACGATTTTATTCGCCAATGCCTGACAAAGAATCCAAAGAAGCGACCCAGTCCCACTAAACTGCTGGACGTAAGAGACTGGCTTAGTCGTCTAATAGAATACGGTGCGGAAACCAATGATAAGTTGGTATTTGTAGACGCATCCGTTCTTGAGAGGCAGCTATCTGACATCGAGACAGACACGAGACCTTCTGGACAGAGTGAACAATCCTTCACGTGGTCATTATGACGACGAAGAAACGGAAGGCACCGAAGGATTCTCAGAGGATGATCTGGACATCGACTTGGTACGCTTCAGAAAAGTTCACATTCTTCATGCTTGTAACACATAGGCCTACTACACATACATACAAGTCCGGTATGTTTATGTTTTTGGATCTGTAGGAACACGTAGGTGAAGGGTGTGTTTATGTTTTTGTTTTTATTTTAGCCTGGACCCAGTAATCCACCTCGCGTTCTGCGCCCTCTTCCGGTGACAAAGGAAGGCAAAGTCGACAAAGACAAGTACGCAAGAGACTAATACGTGGGAGACTTTCATGTATGTACATAACATCATGCGTTTCCTGCTATTACTTGGTGGCCTGGACACGACAAACAAGGCTACGCTCGCTTCGCTCTTTGCTTGAGCTAATAACAAACGTTACCTGCCATGTCGATATGTATACGTATGCATTATGTATCTAATCTATCGGCGTTTACTGCTTTGTAGTGACCTGATGGATTCAGTAAGCACCGAACTCTCCTCAAGGTACCTAACCTGTAACCCTACTGTTCTCTTCTGTCCATGCTAATAGCAGTGCTTCTACCTTGCGTAACGCTGCTGCCACCAATTTTTTACAACTATCCTTGTCTATTCCTTTTGTTATTTCACATTATAGGCTACTTCATACAGTACGTATACTCGTACAGTATGTACAGTACATAATAACGAACTGATTTATTGTTTTACAGGGGCATTGTACAGCTGATCCAGAGTGCAGCAAAGTCGTCAAGAGAGCATAGTAGTGTCAGCTATTCGGAGAACAGTACAATACCAGCGAAGCACGGCTCTGCCTCGGTATGCGAACCAGGAAATTGCCTAAATAGGTGTCATTTATCCCTGGGCACGAGGCTTCTTTTATTTGGAGCTGGTCAACACAAGAGCATTCGTTCGTATGTATGTACCGCCGGAATATCGGATGTACAAGTATGTACGTACGTGCACACGACGGGTGTGTCTGTGCAGACGAGTAGTAGCGACGTGGAGGAGGGGACGCTGAAGCGACAGAGCGAGGAGGACGGCGCGATGAGACGCGACAGGGGCCTGTCGAACGGAGTCCCAGAGGGGGAGGAGAAGGAGACGCTGCGTCCTCGCTCTCTGGCGACCCCGGAGGGCTCTTCGGACGGGGAATCCTACGTGCCTCCCGCCGCCCCGCCCAGACGCCATCGCTCCTGGCGAGCGCAGAGCAGTCAGGCGGCCATGTGTCGACCCAAGTCCGACAGCTTCCTCGACCATCAGACGGAAGCGGGACTGGGCAACAACAACTATCAGGATCGAAAGATCAGCTTCGGCCTCCCGCCAACGCCAAAGGTGGGTGGGTCGGTGTGTCTGTTGTAGTGCGCTACACGCGTGGTGAGTATAACTCACAGCGAATCTGTACACGCATTGAAGCATGGGAAAAAAGGTGAATTCAAGGTGGCTACTTTACCACCATGTCCATGTGAACGTGTGAGAATACATTTCGCCATTTCTCAAGTGAGAGAGCTTGAAACTCAAAAACAAAACTCGAAGTTCGAACGGATTAGGAATTCACCATGATTGTCGTGAGTGTACTCACCACGTGTATAGCGCACTAAAGTAGCGATGCTGCTTGTATTCACATTGGACGCCGACCAGCGATTTTGCCGCGCAGAATTCGCGGGGACTTCCAAATGTTTTCGACGCCAGTTCCTTTATAAAAACAGCGTGAATCGGAAGGGGATCCAATATGCGATCCGTATATGTATATGTGTGATGCATGTGAGGCCGTTTTCCTGTCATAGGTGACGATGGGTGCGTGTTTTTCGACGATCTTCCACGGCTGTCCGTTGCGCGTGCATCACGCAGCGAGTTGGGTGCATCCGGAGAGCAAGGATCAGCTGATTTTACTCGCCACGGATGACGGCATCTACTCCCTCAATCTCAACCAGCTTCACGAAGCCGCCATGGACAAAGTGAGCCTTCCACCGCATGCATATACTATCATACTGCAGCCACTATAGTTGCGTTATTAGGGAGCGTGTTCTATTCTAAATCGGCCCCTACCCATTCAGTCTCAGTGCAGTCAGCGGAACATCAAAGTCACGAGTTCACCCAGGCTGCTCCCATAACAGAGTAACAGAGAAATTCGTTGCCCCAGGATTCGTTATGTTTCGGCTGGAAGATGGGGTGGATCTGAAAAGATCAACTCATGCTTCATGCATTAGTTACCTCCGTCCGTTATCGGTACGTGTGAACTGTGTGCATGAGTGTGTGCGTTGAGCAGTTGCACCCGCGCGGCTGTCGCTGGCTGTACGTGGTGAACGACGTGCTGATGGCGGTGCAGGGCGGGCGGACGCCGCATCTCTACCGGCACGACCTGCTCGCCCTCACGGCGGGCGGAGGAGGGGGCGGAGGGACGCTGCTGAGCGCGCAGACGCAGGCGCGGGTGGAGAAGATGGGGGAGAAGCTGGCCGCCTCCCTCCTGCCGGCCAGTCGCCTCAAGACGCAGCGGCTGGCGGAGACGCGCGGGTGTCTGCGCTGCTGCGTCGCCCGCAACCCCTACTCCGCCGCCCGCTATCTCTGCGTCGCCGTCCCTTCCGGCCTCGTCCTCCTCCAGTGGTACGAGCCCCTTCAGCGCTTCATGATTGTCAAGGTAACAAAGCAATTACTGTAATGACTCGTGTATAACCCCCTCGTATATAACTCCCAAATCGGCGACTAACGTCAATTGCACTCGTGTATAACCCCAGGGGGTTATACACGAAACATGCAAAAATCGGTAGAAATTGAAGGTTTTGCTAGCATGAAGAGGTGTTTCTTAGCGTTTTCTAGCAAAAGCACAAGCTATAATTGTCTTGTCAGGCAATTTTGAAGCAGCATCTGCCATGTCATAAAGAGTACAAACTTTGTACTCTTTATGACATGGCAACAAACAAGCCTAAATTACCGAGGCGGAAAAAATAATAGGCTCTAAACCCCACTTTTGATAAATGCACTCGTGTATAACCCCCTTCGTGTATAACCCCCTCTCGTATATAGCCCCCCCCCAAATTGGCCACTAATGTTTTGACACTAATCTTTTGACTATACACGAATCATTACTGTACTACTACGAAAATTAGGGTAAGGGAAAGGGTTTTGCGAAACAAAATAAGCTGCTACTGCGACGTCCCGCTTTCCGTGTGGCGATGTCCGAGTACCGAAAGGGGGGGGGGGGGGGGGAGAAGGAAATCGGACCGAACGGGAGGGAATCGAACCACCCGTCGCCTTGGTCACGCCTTCTAATAGATGAATATTTTTTGCATTGATTATGAGGGACAGAACTTGAATTGGCTTGTTTCTTTTTCTTGTAGCAAGTGGAAGTTGCAATTCCTTTGCCGCTAAGCGCCTTTCAACTGCTGGTGGCACCAGAAAACGAGTATCCCATTGTGTGCACTGGAGTGCGTAGAGGGTGAGTGACTGACTGACACTACGTAAGTGCTGCATAAAGCATGTAATAGGTGCACAGTAGAACGTACCTCAAAGAATCTTGTTGTACAACATGTGTGTCAGGGTTCGGACAGGTCCTTTAAATCCTTTAAGTCCTTTAGAGGTCCTTTTTTTCACCTTAGGTACTTTAAGTCCTTTAAAAGTCCTTTATTTCCATGTCGGTCCTTTATAAATTTTTTGGGGGTGGAGTTTTAGCACATTTTTTGGCTCAAATTGCAAAAATTTTCTGCTCGCTCCGCTCGCAGACCACAATTCTCCCATTGATACATTATGTTCGGCTAATCCCGCCTCCAGTAGTATCCCTGGGTATAACCCGATGTACTGTAGGGTACCTGAACCTGCCTGCATTGTATGTAAGCTGATCATTTGCTATAGTCTGGCCAGTAGGAGTTGGCAGTTCCACTTTGAGTTTTGCGCTTCTCGTTTTGCGATCGCCAACCTTTTCACGAACTCCTATATAGTTTAGTATATAAATTTCATGAGTACATGGCATATCGGTGCTCCGGTCGTCGGTGTGCTGTGCGCAGCTGAAAAGACAGTAGCGGGACGGCGTGCAAGTCCAACTGCCAACTCCTACTGGCCAGACTATAGATACTTAGATGCAGCCGCGGTTATATGAGCTAGTATTCCTATAAGCCTAGCTAAATCATCATCAGCGATTCAGTGTGCTCCCACATGCTCGAAATACTCGAGATACTCAGATTGTACTTGAATTTTATTTGATGCTCGAAATGATGTGAAACTCAAATTTTATGGTTTTGGCTAAAATATAAAGTCAAATTTGCGAAAAACTTCTGCTCGCTTCGCTCGCAGATAAAAAACATCTTGTTTCACATTTTTCTGCTTGCGTCGCGTGATAAGCACCATAGGCGCTTGCTGAATGCCTGCAATAAACTGCTCATGTATGGTAATGGACTGCCTTATTTTGGTCCTTTATTTTTATTTGGGGTCCTTTAAATTTGTTGGGTCCTTCTTGTCCGAACCCTGATGTGTGTGTATAGATAGGCTGAGCAAGGTTGGCAGTGTACGTAAGTCAATAATCAGCCCGGCGTGCGACCCTTTAGTAGTTCTTGCTCTTTTCTTGGTCACTTCTTGGTCAGAGCCATTCGGTGGAAAGATGGAATGACCAAGACCGTTGGCCGATCTTTTAGTAGCAGCGTAGTAGCGAGAATAGACAAGCGCCGGACAGCGGTCAACAGCGATTTTCCTTAACTATGATCGATTTTCCTTCACTATGTCTCAGCCTATCTGTACTAACTGTGTCGTTATGTACGCTTTGTTTTAGGCCAGATAGGAAGCAGTTGCTGTTTGATCAGGTGAATCTCAACTCAGGGGCTTCTTGGTTCACTAACGCTGATCACAACGAGTCCTTCGAGCGCTTAGAAGAAGTGACAGCTTTGCAACAGCTCGAGAAAGACGTCGTCGTGGTCTGCTACGAAAGTATGTTCTTCCTCCGCCACACACCATTTTTTTTACCTTTGTTATAACGCCTGATCGCGAACGTGCTTGTGTATGTGTGATATGCACTTGTATGTATGTACAGCGCGCGAAGTTGTTGGTGTGTTTTCAGACAAGGTGGTGTTGACGAATCTGCAGGGAAAGCTGAAGTCGAGTCGCGACACGCCCGCAGAAGTGCGCTTCGGCTTTCGCATCGAGAGTCTCCTTTGCCTCTCCGACAGCGTCCTCGCCTTTCACCGCCACGGCATTCAGGGAAGAAGCTTCCTCGACAGCAAAGTATATCTGTATTATACCGTATTTACCGGTGCATAGCCCCATGCATAGCCCCCATGCATCCCATATTGGCAAAACACAAAAAGTACCCAATGCATAGCCCTCCCCTAATAGCCCCATATGTACTGTAAGTACCTAAACCTACTATATAAGCTGGTCATAAGGTAACCATAGCCACTTCCACACCAAGCTAAGATGCCTTATAAGCCTGCTTGGGGGTATATTGCACCAGAGTAATAACCCTGTTTGACCTCAATTATGCCAACACGTGCTTTTGACCTAAAAAGTATGCCTCTGCGCACCTTTCAAAAACATAAGTGTCCCATGCATAGCCCCATATAGGACCTCTAATTTTTGGGGCTACCATATATGCCGGTAAATACGGTAATGCTCTACGTGTACCTACGTACATAGGTACAGTACAGTACGCTCAGTGAGCAGTATTTTATTATCAGTATGTACCAGTCTTTATACTTGCAGGTGACTCAGATGATCTATATGAAATCTCACGCCTACAGGGTGTTGGGCACTGAAAAGTAAGCCTGAACTGCCACCTTCGGCGCGCTACTAAGTGTCCAATTATTAGGAACTAATAATTGAGAAACAAAGGGTCGCTCGCTACTGTAGGTGCCTGGGGTACAATTATCAGCTCCTGACTCTAATCGCTACTTGCGTATTATTCCTCCCACTGTTGTAGGGTTGTTTTGCTGGAATGCAAGCAGTTATCAGCTGACGGCGAAGAAGAAGCCACGTCTAACCTCTGCATTTTGACCGGGCATGAAAGCACACTCTGACTCTGACTCCTACCCGACACACCGCCATGCAATACCATACACTATGCCAAATCCGAATTGGAGTGGAGATGTAAACTACTACTACTAGCATCCACATTCAGTTCAGACAGCACAATTTGCCTTCTGTCTTCCGTCTCCCAAATATTTTCTGTGCTGTCACAATGTGGTATGGCGTTTATTTCTCACTTCGTAACTTTGTATTAGCCTTGAGGTTGTACATTGTGGATGGATTACATTATATTTCCTTTGCCACTTCGATCCAAATGTGATTTTATGCTTGCACGCTTCGTTGGTTGTCTTGAGCGCGAGAGATTGTTTCGTGTTTGTCTCTGAGTAAAATGCAGTACCTTGCGTTTTCCAAAAGTCACTTTGTTTGCCATACGATGACTAATGTCTGGTCGAAATAGCCTAACAGAAGTGAAGCTATGGTGTGTTGTACGTATGGTTAGGGATCGATCGATGGCTTCATTTGTCGTGCAAGTTCTTGTAAACAGGGATATTTTCGGACAGCATTTTGCCTGCGTGAATTAAGACCCGGAATTAGACCCCGTTTACAGTACTCATTATGCATCTAGAAATTAGTTCAATGTATTCGTTTTTCTTTTATCAAGATGGGGAAAAACCAAAATGGTGGCAATCACTACTTACCCGCTATCATTCATTTGACTGCTGTTCTGGAATCTTTGTTGAACATGTCTGACAGTATTGCTGCAATGAACGCCAAAGTAGAAACGTTACATATGGTGTATTGATTAGCTGAATTTTATGTCAATGTGTAAAATATTGTGAAAATTTCATTCTTACTCATAATACAGGTTGACTTGGTGCATTGAAACGTATACGCTTTGTATCTGTTCAGTTCACACAATATTGCAAAGCATTCACAAACCCATAAACCATCTAATTATCAAACAACTGTCACTCTTGGTTTGGCTGATAATATTTTACAGCGCGCACAATACAATGTTGGAGGGATCACCATCAGTCAAGTTTTATGTTCTAGGGTAACATGGGGTGAACCCGCCCCCCTAAGCAGTTCTCTGGAACCAATGGTTGAACCAAAACAAAATCACATGGCATAATATACCTGATTAGGCCTTAGTTAAGCGTGCAAAGTACGGCTCTACTGCTGAACGTCTTTAGAGAGTTATGGCCAAATTCAGCTGTCGCTAAAACACGAGCCCTGGGGGGTGAACCCGCCCGCCTAAGGTTTAGGCCATTTTCAGGCTGACCAAGCTATATTTTTATGGCCGTTTTTTTCAAGATGGAAGCCAAGCTTATTTCCAACGCCAGTAATTGCAAAAATAACTGACTAAAATATTTCTGCCTGATGCATGAAGGGCACGAATGAGACAACTCTAGTGACGACAGCTCATCTCTTCAGTACTGGGGGTGAACCCGCCCACCCATGATTTTGGCTAATTTGAGGCTGCAGGGCTATTCTGGCATGTCATAAAAGAAGCAGAAGCAATAACAATGAATAACAGCTACCAATTAACCAACTAGATAGTTTAGGTAGCTAATAAGTGGTGTGAATGGGACTACTTTGCTGTAAACTAACCTTCAGTACTGGGGGGTGAAGCCGCCCACCCATAAAATTTTAAAAAAATTTGCATGAACGTCTTTTCCCTTGAGAAATCGTAAAAAAATATTGTAAGATTAGCTGAACGCACTTTCCTATGTGATTGTGCACTGATATGACAGCTGCTTAGGATTGCAGTAGTTTGAGCTGATGAGGTGGGCGGGTTTACCCTATACTTTAGTACAGGAGTTAGGTGGGCGCATTTACCCCACTAAGTACTGAAATTGTTTTTTGCCATATCTCCAGTACCAGTGGGGCGAATTGGTTGAAACTTCGCCTGGGGGTAGGGCACCATGCCCCCTTGCCCCCCAGATACCGGGTGTTCATTTATAACATACAGGGTGTTTTTGCGCAACATCTAAAATTTGGTCATTTTCGACCTCTTGTTGAAAAACGTGACCCCGTGAACTTGATGTTTCAGCAAATGATGTGCCAAATAGCTCATTTGAAAGAGGAGAGTTCAAGGAATCGATTGATATCCTATTTGTCTCAATAGGTCCATTGGTTCCTGAGATTCACAGCCCTGAACCCTTAGGCGGGCGGATTTACCCATGGGCGGGTTCACCCCACAGTACCCTATATCTAACCGCCACACTTATTTTACACCACACGCAAATTTACAGCAGCATAGAAAGAATTTTGTTACTAGTGTCAGCTAACTACCGTATTTACCTGTGCATAGCCCCCCCCCTATGCATAGCCCCCCCCCCCCCCCTATGCATAGCCCCATATTGGCAAAACATAAAAAATGCCCTATGCATAGCCCCCCCCCCCCCCCCCCCCCCCTATGCATAGCCCCATATGTACTGTACAGTACCTGAACCTACCTACATAAGCTGGTCATAAGCTACCCATAGCCACTCCCACACCAAGCTAAGATGCCTATAAGCCTGCTTGGGCGTGTATTGTACTAGAATAACCCTGGTTTGACCTCAATTATGCCCTAAATCACGTGCTTTTTTTTCACGTGCCTAAATCCCCATGGGGCTATGCACAGGTAAATACGGTAATGAGTATTACAACTTGCTGTATGGTCCAACGTTCTCCTATAAACCAACATTCACCAGCACGTATATACTATTCATAACACCTCATACCCACGAGTCCCAGCAAATAACAGAGCATAAGTAATAGCATGGATCACCGTAAAGAAGTCCACGTTTTCATACAAACGGGAGAGAACTTCTAGAAAATGACTGTCCCGAATATAGGAGTCTTTACACACAGTCAAGTCCACTTTGCTTTATATGAAAACGGTTCATGCGATATTACTTATGCTCTGTTATTTGTTAGGCCTGTGGGACCACACCTATAAGGTATAGCAGGTAGCTTACTGTACTTGAGTTCAAAGCACGGCTAAGTGCTGCCATCAGTCTTCACAAGCCCGAGTCTCTTCGCTTCACTTTCGTATATAAGCAATCGCCACATTTTCATCACGAAAACCTCTGCCTCTTCATCCAAAACCTGCAAAATGCAAGTAGTATGTCGGTCTACAGTACGTACGTACGTACTACCAGAACTGTACTACGTTACGTATCAACATCAAGTGGGTTTTTTGGCCGACCCTTTCCGTTCTGTTTCCATATGCATACCATGGCGATGTCTTCGAGTACACTCTCCGGCGTGACTTTTTCCTTGACTTTTTCGCAAATGAAATCCACCAGACTCTTCTCCTCCTCTCCGATATACTCGATTATTTTCTTGTTCACCCATGGCCGCACTCGCTTCTGGATGAGGCTCTAAATAGCACAACTACTCATGCGTGCATTACCGCCAATGATACAATAGGTCGTAGTAGAGAACACCGGACGTATAAACAGCTTAGAGTCTTAGCGGTCATCGATAGTCAGACTTGAAATGGATGAAATATTATGAGTAACTAGCCACTAGCGTACTTCATCAATTACAAAAGTCCACCGACCACAGCGTAGGGTACTGTGGGGTAAACCCGGACACGGGGTAAACCCGGACACCTATAGTACAAATTATAATTCTAGGACCCATGTATTATTTATCTCGAGAACTACGCGACGTAGAGCAAAGCGGTCAAAACTTCCACGGATAACTTTAGCTCGCCTCTCCAATAAAAAAAACCGTTTGATTCTATCTGCTCTCAGTGTCGAGATCTCGCCAAATTCCTTCAGCACTGAAATCGTGTCACCTTTCGGCAGACGCTAAACCACGCAAACCACGACACCCTACGACCCTGTACGCCCGATGCGCATTTTCATCGTCTTCATCACGTATGCTTATTTCTGCCATTTTGATTTTTCGGGAGTTTGCGAGGTTTAGAATTGCCCAATGGTCCACGCCCGATTTGGCGATTTTAGTACTGAAGAAATTTGGCGAGATCTCGACACACAGAGCAGCTGGAGACAAACGGTTTTTTTTATTGGAGAGGCGAGCTAAAGTTATCCGTGGAAGTTTGACCGCTTTGCTCTACGTCGCGTAGTTCTCGAGATAAATAATACATGGGTCCTAGAATTATAATTTGTACTTTAAGCTTTTCTGAACTTGCCGCTTCAGCAAATGATGAACATGGTAGCTGTAGCTCATTTGAAAGAGGAGCGTTCAAGGAATCGATCGGTAGAATACTTGTCTCAATCAGTCGTATGGTTGCTGAGATATATTAGGTGTCCGGCTTTACCCCCGTGTCCGGGTTTACCCCATATTACCCTACTTCATCAATTGGTGAGCGTACCTCGTCAACGAAGTCCCAATTGATGGGGAACTGGAAGAGTTTCTCCTTGGCTGTCGGTATCTTCTCTATCAGATCTTTGATCATCTGTTTACGTTCCTCCGCTGTCATCGCAACTGTCCGCTCCTCCTGTGTTACATCCAGTGGTTTGAAGCCTTTCTTCTTCTGCAAAATAATACAGTAGGTGCTGTAAACGACACGTACGTACATACATATACACATGGAAAGCATCGTACAAAATGTACAGTGCACACTGTACTAGTGGTGTGGAATGAACTTTTCGGACTACCCCGACCTTTCTAGCGCAGTTATGAAAAAGCTCCGCGGTAAAAAGTCATTTCAGACTGTATGCTCGGCGGTAGATAAAAGGTCGCCTCACAAATTGCAGTGGCGCGTCCTAAGTAGACGGTGGTAAACGTAGCTCAGCGGTAAGCGTAGTCGCTCTGCGCCACCCTCTCGGTTCGATTCCTGGCCCGCACTCACACATACGTATGTTTCTCTCCGCGTCCCGTTCTTTTCTAATCTTACCAGTCCGGTCGGCTGCAAATCCGCATCGTCGTCGTCTCCGAAAACGTTGGCAGGCGGCTGGACGAGAGGACGACCACCCAGCGTCAATTTGGCGGACGAACCGCCGGCGCCACCACTCGCAGAGGCCGGCGAAAGCGACGCTTCTGATTGGATGGCTCGAATACGCGCGTCGATCGAGTTCCGACCTTCCTCCACCTCCTCCGTATGCGTATCCAACACAGCTCCTGGAGAGAAACAACACAAACGCATCCAGCCTTTAGCAGTGCGGCGTTGCACAAAACTACTGTATTTACGTAGGCATGCATGCATACATAGTACAGTACATTCCAGCTTGTCACTGATGCACGCATGCCTACGTACGTACAAAGAAATACATGAAACCAAAGTACAGCATATATCATACTTACTTATGTACTGTACATGGGTGGGTGGGTGTGCATGTGCAAATGTACGAAGGCTGGCGCGCTGTGACGAAGTTGCACAACGTAGGGTACTATGGGGTAAAACCGGACACGGGGTAAACCCAGGCACCTAAGCTTTTCTGAACTTGCAGCTTCAGCAAATGACGAACATTGCAGCTCATTTGAAAGAGGACAGTTCAAGGAATCGATTGGTGGAATACTTGTCTCAATCGGTCGTATGGTTGCTGAGATATTCCAGGTGTCCGGGTTTACCCGCCGTGTCCGGGTTTATCCCACAGTACCCTACCTTTCCTCTTCTTTCTCTCCTCCTGCGTCGTCCTTCCTCCGGCCCCTTTGCGCTTCTCCTTCTTCCGCTTTCTTTTGCTCTGCTCTTCCTCTTCCGAGTCTTCCTCCTCGTCTTCCTCATCCTCCTCCTCGGAACTAGACGAGGAGTCCGTGGAACTCTCTCGCTCTTTCGCCGCCGCCTTACTCTCTTCTTCCGCCTGCAAACAGTCAGAAAACTCCTCTCCTGACATCCTCAGCTGTCATGATCAAAACGGGAAATTGTGTGACTCAGGTCATCCGGGTGTGCAGTCAAACGGTTACGGCGCTCGCCTGAAACGCGAGAGGTCCAGGGTTCGATTCCCTGGCACACCTGGCAAATTTTCCTTCTCTCCTGTGCAGTCTTGGGTGTCAGTCAGTCAGTCAGTGGCCCGCTACAGACGTGCTCCGAGTTTGCTCCGAGCGAGTTCGCTCCGAGTTTGGAATGCCTTTGTTTTGATCCGAATCGAACGTCAATGACTCACACGACTTCGAATTACAAACTCGGTTGTTCATACGCACGTTCCGATAAACGGAGCGAGTTCGGAGCGAACTCGGTGACTTTGCATGTTGAAGCATAGTCAGGGCTCCGATTTCGGAGCAAATTCGAAGTTCACGTCTGTAGCGCCCCAGTCAGTCAGTCAGTCAGTACTTTTGCGGCTTGGCGTCGGGGCGTGGGGGGTTCGGAGGAGTCTGCGCGGAGTTTACGCAGGAAGGCTTCTTCCGTCTCCGTCTGCAGGCGTCGGATCTCCTCCTCCGGGTTCTGATGTCCTTCCTCCAGCAGTCGCTTCCGTATCTCCTCCGTCTCCTCCTTCTCTCTCTGTCGATCCCGCGCGTCGCCTTCGCGCTCCTTCTCGTAGTCACGACGGCGCTTGAACAACATCGCACTCCTGCAAGCAACAACACAGTAGCAGCAGGCGTTGTTTGAACGCTGAAATGCGCAGAAACATGCGCATAAATGTGAGTAAATTGTAGAATAGACTTCGGGCCACCCCTCTGCTTGTATCTTCGCCTAGCAGACAGGCGAATCAGGGAATTGTGCTACCTTCCGACAAGTGAAAGAAACTGCAAGGATAATTTTGATAACACTTTCACTACTGTCCAGTTTCCCTTCCTAAGATAGTATGGTGTGTCCCGAATTATCCCACACTATTATCCGTACTTGTAGAACTTGGGATCGTCCCTTTCGTCTTCGTAATCTTCCAAAAACTCCTTCAGCTTCTTCGCTTCTCGTTGCTGCAAACAAAAACTTTGTCGCTGATTACATTCGATTCAAGTAATTTACTATTCATGTAGAGTAGAGTACCTATTTATGCATACACCCATTTGTTTGATACACTATAGTATGTTGCTGGTGTAATAAATACGTACTCAGCTCAGACTATATATGCCGTTGTTATACGTTCCGTATCCGCATACAAAGTGGGTTGCTTTATTTTGCAATGTGCTCCTGTGAGACAGGATTACCTCTTCCCGTCGTTCCTTCTTTCGTTTCTCCTTCATTCGCTCATAATCTTTGGCTTTGCGTCGCTCTCTCAGTTCCCACTTGACCAAGCGCTAAAATACGGGAAAAAAAGAACGCTCGCTTATGCCTCTGCCAGCCAACCAACATCCACTCATCCTTATACAGGCTCCCTCACCAGCACGACTAAAATTTAAGCGCAATTTTATCCGTGCTTATGCCCGCCGCAAAAGGCCATTTATCGATTCTACACTGTACGTACGTATACAAGTTCGCCTCTTGACAAAAAGCGGGACGGAGGCAAACATCCCCCTCCATTTCAACTCAATTTAGTAGTAGTTTCTCGAACGCAAAAATTAGACATAAGTACACTGTCGCCTCCCTTCACCCACCTCCTATACGCACGCCATATGCAGTATGTAAAACGCCAAGCTGCTGTTTCCCTTAATCAACCAAAGAACCCCACACGCCTCGCTGTCGGCTCCTCTTGACTGACAAACTATCGTCTGTTCAGTCAGAGTTTGCTATGAAACCTTGCACGCGCAGTGAAAAACATAGAGAAACGTGGATTTCTGCCGGTGGTTCACGTATTCATCCTTTAATTTTCGGAAATTAGTATTGCAAATTGCGCAGCACGGGCAAAGTTCCATAGCGACTGTCTCTGGCCAGACTGTAGCTAGCTAGCGAAGGCACATACAGCCTTACTGTACAGTACATATAGGTGGGCTTTCAGTGGCAGTACTAGCCTGTTTAGCTTACTGATTTGTAGGCCTTTTCTTTCTCTTTCAAACGTCGCTCCAACTCTCTCCGTTCTCTCTCTTCTTCTTCCTCTTCCGAATCCAAAGCTCTCGACCTAAAAAACACACAAGAAACACATATGTACTGAACTATTCCACATAAATACATACAAAAGCAATGTACGTAGATTTCTCCGCCCGTGTATGACCGTATTCGGACTGCATACACAGACAATCAGGCCGCGTTCAGATCAGTGGCGTATGTACAGTACATCCGTCAAACGTATGCAGTGTATAAGCATGTTGCCGCATGCAGATTAGCGGACGTACGTGCAACCGTACGCCCGAAAAACCAAGCAGTCGCACCGCAATACAGAACGGCAGGCATGAGCCTCTTCGGTCGCATGTCTGACGTGTACAGTACGTCTATTATCTGAACATGCATACGGCGAGTACACACACCGCGCTAATCTGAACGCGGCCTCCCTCACTCACTCAGATGCATAGATGTACCTGCTTCGAGTGTGTTCGCGGTCGCGTCTCCTGCGCTTGGAGTCTCTGTCGGAGCTGAGACTGGAGCTGCTGCTGCGTCTGCGTCGGCGCCTCCGCTCCTCCGAGCTCTCCCTCTCCTCTTCCCGGCGTCTGGAGGGCGGCTCCCTCTCCCTCTCCCTGCGCCACCGCTCCGCGCTCTCTCGCCCCCTCTCCCTCTCCCTCTCGGGGGGCCTGCGTCGCTCCGGCTCGCGCTCCTTCCTCAAGGACGGACTCCTGGTGGCTCGCGACCTGGTTCGCTCCGGCGGCGGGGCAGCTGCCAGACTGCTCGGCGCCTGGGAGGTGGGGGTGGCCGTCTGCGCGCGCGTCTCCCCCTGAGGCTCTCCTTCCGCGGTGAGGGAGGGACGCGGACTGCCGCCTCCTCCGCTGCTGAGGACGGTGGGCGAAGCGGCGCCGCCATCTTCCGCCACCACGCGACGCTGCTGCACGCGCTCCTTCTCACGCTCTTCCCTCTCGCGCTTCCTCGTCTCCTCGTCCTCCTGCAAGCACAGAGAGAGCAACGGTTAGCCTTATCACGGGAAGAGGAGAAAGAGGCGCTGCCTCACTAGACTCTTCTTGAAGGATGGAGAGTGGAAAGCGCGCGCTGGGGCTCGCGTAAGATAGTATGTGATAGCGCTATGATGTAATATAATTATGCAATGGACAGAATCGCATCGATCATCATCAGATCCGACAACACCGTTGTCCTGATTCAGTATGTACAACAACATACAGTTGCCTGCTAGCAAGCAATCACTCACAAGCATGCACTTTCACTCGACTGAAGCTGCCCAATTCCGTCTTTCTTACGTTTGTACAGATAGCAGCTGGCTGACTAAACCTGCAATCACATTCACACAGCCACTATCACTCGCACAATCATCTACTGTACCTACCATCACCAGCAGGCACCCTAACGTACAGTTCTATGCATAACACGTAAAGGGGAAACGTAGGAAACAGCGATAAACTGACAAACCAACACAAAACCAACTGCACTAAGAGAAGTATGTAGTAAAAGCAAGTCTAGCATTTTGCCGCCAAAAATCAGTAGTGTTGCACTTACGAAGCGTACTCCAGTACAGTCGTGTCGAATAGTACTCAGCAGTAGTCATCGCTTTTGGATCTAGAGAGGAAAAGAATCAAAACAAAGCTATCCACATTTGTTGTATCAATTTCGCCTCAAAATTGCCACCACAAGCACACGCAACGCACGCACTAATAGAGAATGAATGGCTAAAGCAAGCTATCATACGTCTAACTGGGTACTAAACTAAGTTGCAGCTGACACTAACCACAGAAATCTGCCATATTTGATACACAATAGGCTACCGTCCACCCCAGTTAACGTATAATGGCTTACAGAAAAGAATGCATGCAGGCAGATTACCCGTGGAAAACAAATAGCGAATAGCATTGCTTGGAAGATATTGAAAGATAGGCTTACCACGGTGTCC
The DNA here is from genome assembly GCA_030247985.1 of Epsilonema sp. ZAB3_2. NCBI lineage: Eukaryota > Metazoa > Nematoda > Chromadorea > Desmodorida > Epsilonematidae > Epsilonema > Epsilonema sp. ZAB3_2. The sequence goes on from JASAMW010001463.1 coordinate 58,708, forward strand.
AGTGAAATACATTATCAACCAATGTGCAATGTGACTTCTTGCTTAGCACACGCATCATATTCATCGAATCCACATAGGCTAGCCTAGGTTAGCCTGGTATGATCAAGGTACATAAGCAAGAAATCGCCACAGCAGAGTACAAAGAGTGTAAGCAAAGCAAAACATGCTACAACCAATACGCAATAATTGGTGCAAGCGATGCGATCATTAAAGCATGCCCGTAAATACGGTCGGTTATCTGCATTTGGGATTAGAATTAGGCGCTCGGCTATAATCGCCGTACTATAGACTACTACAACAAGCAGCTTATAAAAAGGCAACCATTCTAGGTGTGAGTGGAGGAGTCTGAAGGGCTGATATTAATGATTAGCAGCCGTTTGTCCTGAGGGCCAAACAGGAGTGAAGCCCTTACAATTAGCAGTACGTAGAGGCTGGTGTGCTGTCTTTTGGAAGTAGAGATGCTGTCTGAGCGGCAGATATTGATTACCAGCCGTTTGTCCTGAGGGCCAAACAGGAGTGAAGCCCTTACAAGTAGCAGTATGTAAGGGCTGATAAATGGTAGTAGAAGAGGATGCGTGCGGTATGGAATGGAGAGTTGAGTTTTGAAGTTGTATCTTCGGATGGGGAAATTTTCGGACACATGTCTGACCTCAATGTGCATGCACGCACAGCGACATTTACTGTATTACATATGAATGTACTGTAGACTACGTATGTAGGAAAGACGGTAAAATTCGGACGTTAAAATTTTCGGACAGAATTTTTTATCCGAAAATTTCCACCGTCCAAAAATTTCATCGTTTACAGTAATAGATCGGGCCCGTGGGTCAAGTAGGGTTGCAGCATGCAGCAGTGAAAAACCTTTGGGTCCCCCAGGCAGATGCGGATGGGTAAAGCAGGTTTGTAAGCAGAGAAAAACGGTGGGCAAAATCGGAAGTATGGTATCAGGGGACACAGCACCATATTGGTCACATATTCACAGTTTCGTTGACATGAACACTTCACGCTAGCAATCTAAACATGAGCCTGTGAACTGCTCTGCAACTGAAGGTGTTGTTGCTTTTGTGCGCGTTTTTTCAGTTTCGTTGACTCTAAGATTTTTAGTAATATGTACTGCACATGGAAATATACTGTACATACAAAAAATTCGTACGGTAAAATTTTCGGACAGAATTTTTTGTTCGAATTTTCCGAAAATTTCCTTCTTCCGAAAATTTCCCCGTTTACAGTAATAGATCGGGCCCGTGGGTCCAGAAATGCAGTACTGTATCTGCTGCAGAACTTCTTTTCAAAATTACCTGCTTTTTCTCTCCTGCCATTTGAGATGTTCTTCTTCCACAGCATTCCAGGCATTGTTTTATTGAATCGCTCTTGAACACGCACTCCTTCCAAAAGAGAGTTCTCCTTTTGAATTGCTGTTGAAGATACGATCCTTTCAGAAGAAAATCATTCCCTTTCTCACTGACTATGCACAATTTTTCCCCTGTGATTCTTCAATGCAATAGCGCCGCCGCTCAGCAACAGAGCAAAAGCACAAAATAACTCTAGTCTGTGACGTGTCTCAATTTTCGTCGCATTTTTATTTTTCGTATGCAAATTCCACTCTTTAACACACTGTTCTTTTCATGTAAATTATTTTTGGCTCTACTGTCGACATTTCCTATGCAAATTACTCTCCAGACCACATGTTTTTTCTCTTCGCCTTGCATGCAAATTAGTCCCTCTGAGCTCAACTACTTATCCTGTGTTTTCGTCTTTTGCCCAGTTCGTCGCGATGGTGTAGGCGATAGAGCTTTCGTCTTCTACTCCTACGGGGAGCCGGTGTGAGATTCGAACCCGGGGCCGCCCAAATTTTTCCCTAATTTTCAAGAACACCTAAAACTTCTAAACGTCAACCAAACTTTCGCTTCTCGAAAATGTCAACGAAACTTTATCATGGGGCGTATCGCCGCCACATACGTAGGATCGCCAAATTGAGAATTTGAAATTTGTCCTATACCTACACAGTACGTAACCCTATCCTACAGCATACTACGTAGGGTCCCTATACCCGTATGATTAAGGCAACTCAACGTGGTAGCCCTTACGGCGAGGCCGTAAGGGCAAAAAAGCGCTCTTCCTGAACTGTTGAACGAATAGTTACGTATCATACCTTGACGTTGCGTCCATGCAAAATTCTTGGCAATACCCTGAAGACTAAGCTAATTCGCAAAAAAATAACAATATCAATATGAGATTGCTTGGCGCATTATATAGAAGTAGACACAGTTTACGTTCTGCAGTAGAAATAGTCTATCGTAAAAACAGAGCGAGCTCGTTTTCCGCATAAGCTCACAAAGCACAATAATTCCACCTTCGCAAAGAGTGTTGCTGCTAAAGGGAAGCCTAGAACGCGCAAATCAATGAATCAGCGTGTACAACACGGTTTACCTTGTAGGATTCTCGAAAAGCGTTGATCTCCCGAGCGATGTACTCTTTCTTGTCGCGATCCAAACTCTCAATGTCCAAATTCTGAATAAAAACCACATACAGTAGATTCATATCACGGCACAAACCTGACAACACTGGGTATTACGATGCAATTCACGTGTATGTATAACAAGTTGGCTGCTGCTTACGCCGCCTTTCCCGCCAAGATGAGGAGAAGCGCTGGCAACTTCGCCTTCTAAAACAAAAGCAAGCAAAACATGCGCATTTGCACACGGAGCTGGAAGGTTCTAGGCGCTGATAGACTCCAATGCATGGACCGCGGCGCACGTACTCCAACAGTGGTACTAGTAGTACGCGGTCTAGGAGTCCTTGCATTTACTCAGAGGTTCATGTTTTGAAGCGGTCCATGCATTGGAGTCTATCAGCGCCTAGTAGGTTTGGTGGCGTGTGACTTTGGCGAATTCCTTCAAGTCCCACAAAATTACTATTCCGCGCGAAACAAAAAATAACTTTTTGCATTAAACTTTTACATGCTATTAGGGAGACTGGCGTGTACCTTCTTGAACAGGGATCAAGTCCGGTGCCTGCAGTCTGATGAGTTCCTCGATGCCCTTGCGAACATTCTCGTCATCTTTCGTCATCTCGTCGTCACAGGGCAATTCGTCACGCTCCAGACTCAAGGGCTCCTTGCCTTCCGCCTCTCTCTTCCGCTGCATAAAACCACGCAACAACTCGCGCGTCTTATCGTCAACCTGCAAATACACAACAAGACATGGCGCGTCACCAGACGTCCGTACGGACGTACGTCCGACTTATCTATATACATGAACCATGTACTCCTAGATACGTCGGATGGTCTAGAAGTACATTGTTTATGTATATGGATACGTCGGACGTACGTCCGTACGGACGTCTGGTGAACGCGCCATCACGCGCTAAAATGGCACAGTCGAGTCGGACACCGAGTTCTTCTCAACCTTGACTAACCTAACCTAAACTATAAGCAACGTTGCGTGCACCAATTCAACAGCTAAATCTTCTCTCTATGGCACTGGAATGGGTTGCGTACTCTGATGCTTTGGTCGCAAAAAAATAACATAAAACCTTGGGTGGCTGCATACAAACAGTCGTAAGTGCGCCATACATGTGGTAGGTAAACTCACGATGAATTTACAGTAGAGTAGACCGTGCGAATATTACAAAATTTCACTCGTGACAACAAGTATGAACAGCTCTAACCAATCTCAAAAACAAAACTCACTGTGTTCACCTCGAGTGTGTACTGTAGCGCACTATTGAACCACATCTGTATGTGTCTTACTCTAAGCATGAGCTTCTTGTCGGCCAAAGGCCAGCTGTTCAGGACTCGCAGAGCTCTTAACGTGGCTTCTGGGCGCTCAAATTCGCAGAAGCCAAAAGCTTGGAATTTGTCACCAGAGCCCTGAATACGTCGCCAGCTCAACACAGTGCCGCACTCCTGTAAACACATACAAAACAAGACAAAGTGGCCTTCTTTTCCAGCAAATTGGAAGCTGCAGTACATACATACATACAAGACCTGTTTAGAAACGCAATTATTTATATACTATTAGAACACGACCTACTTGTAACATGGATCTGATAAGGTCGTTTCCACATCTCTCATGTATGTTTCCGACAAAACACGTGGTGGCAGGAGCATTCAGTCCTTTCTTACTGGCGTTCTCAGCAGATGAAGACGACTCATTTGGTTTCTGCAAAAAGGCACATTCTCTGCAATTTACCATTTGATAAAAATGGTTGTGTAAGCCGCTTACCTGCGGAATCAGTCCTTTCCTTGGTCGTGGACCGGTACTCGTCACTATCGGTTGCACAATATATGTTGTGGGAGGAGCAGGAACAACAGGAACTGCAAAACAAGGTCACAATACAGAGCATATGAATATACATCTGGGTATGTACAGTACAAGTACACTACACTGCAACACGTGGGCCTACTACCATAAGCTGGCGTTGGAATATATTGGGGTTGCATTCCGAAACGGGGCGGAAACGCCATCTTTCCCGACAACAAAACGATGTCCTCCTCTATTCAAAGCTTTTTCTGCTTTCCGATTCTATTTCTTTTTGTCTTCCTGATCCTGTGTACTCGTCTTCTCTCTTTTCTTTCTTTTCTTTCGTTGGTTATTACTATCACACACCCAAACACCCAACACCCAAATGACACCCAAACACCCAAAGCATGGACCACCCTAAAAATCGGACAACACACAGCTCTGTCTATCTTACACGAACAAATTATTTCACAAACAAACAAAATTTTTACACAAACAAAACAGATTACCAAACCGTAATTTGGAAAGAAAGATTTATGACTGATCATGCTCATCCAAAAACAGTTTTCACGACACCACGGGTCACCTGTTGGGTCTGGTGAGTCACCTAAACAATTCCCTTTCAATGCCAGCACGTGCCATGGACAAGTTCGTTATCTCTTGACATTAAAAAACGATGATTGAGCTTAGACATCAATTGGAGTGGGCCCATGAGTCAATCGAATGACCCATCAAATAGTGGCACAGTCATCAATTGGGGACATCACTGAAGGCGCTGGATCAGCGATTGGCCAATGTGATTCAAGAAGCAGTGCAGGACATTACCCAATTTGCCTCAAAGAACTTGAGGTGTGTTAAGTTACTGGGCGCTGGGCGCTGGGCATGGAGGGGTTAACCACTGGGCGCTGGGCACTGAGCAGTGAACAATAATATCTGTTTTGCGCAAGCGCATGAATGGCCATGCTTAGGCTAAGGCCTAGGCTTAGGCTAAGACTTAGGCTTAGGTTGAGGCTAAGGCTTAGGCTTAGGTATTGAATGCAACCCTCAGCCTAAGCCTCAGCCTAAGCCTAAGCCAAAGCCAAAGCCTAAATCCATCCATGTGCTTGTGCAAAATAGATGTTGCTGTTCACCACCCAGCGCCCAGCGCCTAGTACTGTAATGTTTCGTGTATAGCCCCCTGGGGCTATATGATCGGTAAGCCCCGATTAGGGGGGGCTATATTCGAGAGGGGGCTATACAAAAGGGGGGCTATATAAAAGGGCATTTTGCATTAGTGACCAAAGTAAGGTTTTTTGACCTCCTGAACTCGTTTTTCTGGTTTATTTTGCATGTTTTCAAGCTAAAGTGGTATAAAACAAGCTATTCTTGCGCAAAAATTATCATTTTGGGCTATGATCGGCCATGTCTGAAGGGGTGGTCAAGAGGGATGAAAATTAAAATGTATCCCAAACTGTCCCAAATGATTTGCCATCAACTGCTATGGCTAGAAACACGTCGAAAACGCTGCTTTCAGCTGTAAAAACCTTCGTTTTTGTCGTTTTTCGCAGTCTCTGATATGGGGCTATATACGAGTACAAATGACGATAGGCACCGATTAGGGGGGGCTATATACGAGGGGGGGCTATATTCGAGGGGGGACAATACACGAAACATTACAGTAACTTCAAGTTCAAACACCTAATAATTTGTTTGTGTGTAAGATAGACGGAGCTATGTGTGGTCCGATTTTTAGAGTAGTCCATGCTTTGGGTGTTTGGGTGTCATTTGGGTGTTGGGTGTTTGGGTGTGTGATAGTAATTACCCTTTCGTTTATCGTTCTTTCTCTTTTTTTGTTTTTGCACTGAAAATTTTTATTTTCGTGCAATCTTGTGGCAATCATAATGGTCGATCCTTCATCCTTCATTTCATTTCGCACAAAAGCTTCATCGCACAGCTGCACATGAGATAAAGCGCGGAAAATTTTGTTGCAGATACGCAAAAGTATGCCAAGCCCTGTATAAAATTTCGTGCCAAACCAGCCAAACATCTAAAATAATTTGAATTGGCATCTCAAGTTTTTGTTGAAGAAGCTGCGAGTTTCAACGGAATGTACTGTTGTCGTGTTGGCATGGCTGTTGAGCACTAAGTACGTACTGTGCATGTTAGGGCGGTAACATCATAAAGCTCCAATGTTGCACGACATTGTACGTACGTACGTACGTAGGTGAGTGTGCTGTCGACATTGTGTTTTGTACTTTTGTGACAAGTTTTTGTTGAGGAAACTGCGAGTTTCAAAGGATATACTGTTGTGCATTGCCGTTGAGCAAAGAGCTCTTCGTACTGTGCATGTAATAGGGCGGTGTGCGAGCAGTTCTGTCTGTCGACATTGTAAGTGAGCAGCTTGTGTGAGATGCATGGGAAAGTGATGATGGATTTTTAGTGATAGATGGATGTGTTGCTAATTTTGTTGCTTTGTTTTGATTATCATCGGTGGGAGCCTAAAGGTTTTGAAATAATACATAGAATGTAGGCTGAGAAAGTGCTTACGCTTGTAATGTTTGTATTTCGGTTGGTTGGCTATTAACATCACTAAAATTCCTCCACATCACACTTCTTTGTGATCGATGTTGTCCTTGTGCCACTGTGAATGAGTGAGCAGCGAAATAGCATTACACCCGAATGTGTGGGATACGGTCACTTGGTTGCCAATATTGCTTTATCGGCAAGAATACACATGGATACCGGTAAGGAAAACACCGATGAGTACGTACAGAATACTCATTCCTACTTTGTCGGTACTTTGTTTGCGGTCACTTTGTCGCCGGTATTTCCGTTGCGATTTGCCGTTCACATGTCTAACGTGGAAACTATACGTACCACAATGGGGTGCTCAGTCGTCTAAAATCCAAACTTTCGTAGTTCCATTCCAACCGGATAAAATAGTCCCAACTTTTCGACTCTCCTCTGTGACAGACTCATCGATGATAATAGGAACAAAGGCACTTGAATATTGTACATTATTGTACTTACTAGCCTGCCTCCTCTATGTACATAATGGGTAAGGATGGATGCGACATGTCTTGCTGTTGCGTGAGCTGAGCACTGTCGGTGGACGACCAGACTAACCAAGACGTGATACTGGGCGGAGGGATACGTAACGTACACATGTACTGCTCTGCACACATCAGTTACTGTATTGCCGCGTTTATAACCCCCTCGAATATACCCCCCCCCCCGCCCTGATTGGCCACTAAACTCAGAGTGTACCTCGTAATAGAAGCGGCGTGTTCAGAGCTACTCGCGCTAAGAGCCGAAAGACCTCCTGATTGGGAGGCCCCACCCCCCCAAGTGGGATGTCCCACCCCCCAACTAAGGTGTCCCACCCCCCAACTGAGGGGTCCCACCCCCCAACTGGGATGTCTTTTCAAATACACCGAGGCGACGAAGACTGCGAGCGATGCCAAACCACCCCCCAACTGGGATGTCTTTTCAAATACTCCAAGGCGACGAGGACTACAAGCGATGCGAAGTCGGAAGGCTCGTTGCAGTGCGCCCACTGAAGGACAGATACTGGCCCATATAAATAACAGCAGGATGCGGTGAAACATCAAACTCGCAGGTTCAGTAAATTCGTCAGCAAAACGTTTACACTATGTTGGCTGGAGTACTAACTGCGAAAATGTACTGTTACATTGTCTGGGTAAACCTGCGAGTATGATGTTTCACCGCATCCTACTGTTATTTATATGGGCCAGCTGCTGTCCTTCAGTGGGCGTACTGTAAAGAGCCTTCCGACTTGGCATCGCTTGCAGTCTTCGTCGCCTCGGTGTATTTGAAAAGACATCCCAGTTGGGGGGTGGGACCCCTCAGTTGGGGGGTGGGACACCTTAGTTGGGGGGTGGGACATCCCACTTGGGGGGTGGGGCCTCCCGATCAGGAGGTCTTTCGGCTCTTAGCGCGAGTAGCTCTGAACACGCCGCTTCTATTACGAGGTACACTCTCCTTGAGGTTACTTATAGAAATTTTTGAGGTGTAATGCGTCAGTTTTCACCAGCTTTAGGTTATTGCTTTAGAAAACACTCCAAATAAGGTAGAAAAAAATGAGTCCAGGAAGTCAAAAAACGCCACATTGGGTGCTATTGGAAAATGCCTTCGTACATAACCCACCCAGTGTAGAACCCCTCCCCGTATATAACCCCCTAATCGGCCACTTACGTTTTGTTAACCCCCGGGGGTTATAAACGCTGCATTACAGTACTTTACTCACCTGAACGCTAACACATACCGCTTGTAACTATTTGCATAGCTTGACGGACAGGCTGTTTTATTTTGGAAGGTACACAGCACACACACGTCGCACGTTGCACATACATACATGATGACTACAACTCTAGATTGATCCGATTTCGTCTTTGGCAGTTTGCTGGCATACGTATACGCATACAAGCACACTTTGGTTGCGTAATCAGTACGACTCGCAGTCAAAGTGTGTATGGTGCTCATTGTGAGCTTCTCATGCGTGAACGCCTATCACGAGAGCAAAATATGCCACAGGTATGCCTAATTGACTGAATGAATACTAGTCGATGTTCATGATAAATAATGTAAACTTACGATGGTATGAACATAACCCAACGTTCTAAGGGAGAAGCCTCGCGAAGGAGCACGTTTCCTTTGCTCCGAAAGCTTGCAAGCTTACCCAAAATCTTTTATCAGCAGTTGTAAGTTTTCTCTGGTCTGATAAGCCCATCACATCGCATACCATCAAAAGTTTTACATTATTCATCATTCTACTGGTAGGGTAGGTAACTACACGACAACGACTTTCAAGATAAAATTGAAAATCTCGTCAGTTTGCAGCTTGATGCTTCTGTTTCGGGAACGGGATAAATGCGTGACCACGACTCCGTGTCCGTGTGCACCGTTTGCGGAAGAATTCAACCAAAGGCAGCTGCAACTCAATATGCTTATTTCGGACCATCGCTGCCTCTGTCAACAATCCTCTCGGATGAAAGTGTATTGCTTGATGTCTAATTTTCTGTCTACCCCCTAATGCGCTCTGAGGACAAGTGCAACAATCATTGGCCCAGTGTGCTGCCAGTTGCGATAGCCTCCTAAAACTATGATGAACAAGCAAACCGAACTCTTGGAACTCAAATCAAAAACTCTGTTGGTCGTACTATTATTAGCATTTGTCGCAATCATATTCATTTCGTACAAAAGTGGTAAGAATTTACGTACAAAAATTTACATTTCGTACAAAAGCAGCAATTTTTGCATAATCCAACCATAAATTTCCATTGCTTGTTATTTCAGCTCATCATGAAGAAAGCTGGCACCAGGTGCGGCGCAGAAATAGCGAGAGTTACTGCTATTGTCCACATCTGCTGAACAGTAGTGTCGTTGAGGACTCGCTTAAAGCCACGAAAGCAGAACGGTTTTGCTACTCGGGTGTACAAACCAAAAGTATTGAGAACAATCATCAGCAATTCGACTGCAAATGGCTGGAAGTTCTGAGAAGGCTGAGACTCACACGCAATGACATACTTCAACAAGTGGAGGAAGATGCAAGGAGAAGCGTGAAGCAAGATTATGGAGAAGTTTTTGTGACTGCAGCATCCAGCAACCATTTCGCTGAGTCGAAGAAGTTTGTAGGCTCGACCCAACACTTCTTTCCGCACTCAAAAATAATCTTTTACGATCTCGGACTCAGCGCTGCTGAGATCGCCGAAGTGAAGAACTTCTGCAACGTAGAATATCGCAAGTTTGATCTTGACTTTGGCCAAGCGCACTTGCTAAACTTGCAGGAGTATCGATGGAAGCCGATAATTTGGGCCGTAAGTGTCTGCAGAAATGCTATTGGTTTTTACCGGCGTTGTTTGCTTGTTCAGTTCCTTGTTCTGGTTCTGAACCATGTTCTGGTTTATTTCAGCGCCTCATTCAAGAAGTTGATCATTTTTGGTGGGCAGATTCGAGTGTGCGGTGGCGAGAGGATGCAAAGCTTCAGGAAAACTTTCGCCATTTACGAAGATCTGCAGAGTTGGGAAAAGTTTCTCCAATAGTCCTATATGATGCTACTGGTCACGGGATATTGAGTGCCACGAATCAAGGTAAGCGCAGTACTGTACAAGGCAGAGAGAGAAAGACAAAACCCAAAGGCTCACATCCGCTATGTCGCTGTCACAAGCATGAAATTCCAGAGATGCTGCGGTACTATCATAACAGCAACATTACGCATCTGAAGCGTACTCAAATGCTTGGTGCTAATTTGGCCATGATGCATCGAAATGCAGAATTGCTCCGGCTTCTAAAATGGTAAACTAATGTACAATATGTACACTATCGCCCAGTTTGATTTGCCGTTGGAAATCTCATTCTATTTCACCAAGAGCCCATACCGTTAGAGAGTACGACACAAGGCTTTAGTACTGAGAAATAAGGGTAGCAAAGCTTATCGGCTGACTGTCACATCTTCCAATAGGGCTACAGATTCGAAACTTAGCTCACGCAAATGCTGAAAGTCTCAGCTTTTTCACGGTGCAAAAATTATTCAGATCCGACCACGGCAAGTGGTAAAACTTTTGATTCTTTGAAGCCGGGTTTTGCGCGAAATACGCGCCCCCGAAAAACAAAGCTGTGACCGCCGGCCCCGCAATTGCGATCCAGCAGTCACAGCGGTGGCACGCAATTGCGGCTCCACTAAAGTAAAACCAGAATTGCTGGGACCCATGCATTATTTATCTCGAGAACTACGCGACGTAGAGCAAAGCGGTCAAAACTTCCACGGATAACTTTAGCTCGCCTCTCCAATATAAAAACCGTTTGATTCTATCTGCTCTCAGTAGTCGACCGCAGACAGGCCAATTTACTCGGACCGAGCACGTCGGTCTTGTGTGTTGAAGCATAGGAGCCGACGTCTCGCCGACTTCCAGTCTCAGTACTAAAATCGGCAAATTGGGCGTGGACCATTGCGGCAATTCTCGTCTGACAGCGACGGGCTCACACCTTCCTCGCACCTGCACACACCTCTCTCTCCGCGAGAGAGAGTACTGCACGACTGGCGGACTATTCTATATACCCGGTCGCGGGGGCGGCCAACAAAAACCAATTTTAGGGGGTCCTTTACCCCAACAGGGGAAAAAAAGGAAAAAGAGAAGAGAACAAAGCCTCCGTTGTCTGCCCCGGCGCTGGCATGTTTTGTGACAGCGCGGGGGCGGGGCCGCGGGGGGAGGAAACAAAAGCCTCGCACGCCCTTGTGACGCGACGAGTGGCCATGTTTTTTCACAAGCGAGGAGGGAAAAGCGAAGAGAATCGCGGTGTTTTCCTTCGCAAGCGGGAGAGGGAGGAGAGGGGACGAATTGTAAAGTGCCGTCTGCCGCTTGAGGAAGAGGGAATTAGGCGTGCGAGGACAAAGCCTTCTCTGACGGGCAGGGAAGAAATGCGAATAATGAGAAGGTGCTAGAATAATTTTCGTCGTGGCACAAAAGCGCTTGACGGGCAGGATATGGGGGAATCCGTCGCCTTTCTAGTGCGTATACTACTGCTAGTGCGAGTGAGCTGAAAATCCTTCTGCTGTCGACTAGTCGAGATTCGCCGATTTCCTTATACTAAAATCGGCAATTGGCGGACCAGGCAATACAAACCCCAAACCAAAATAAAAGTGGCTCTCCCCGCGAGAGAAGAGAAAGGGAGAGATTGCAAGGACAAAGCCTTCGTTACGGGCGGGGAAAGAGAAGGTCAAAATTAAATTAGAAAATATGCATACATGATGAAAACACCTGTCAACGGGCAGAGTAAGGAGAAATGCCAGCGCTTGTCCTTTCTGGTGCGTATACCGCGTGCCTTAGGTGCAGTAAACTGAATTCCTTTTGTTGGTCTCCGTTTGCTGTTGTAAAATCGGCAATGGGCTGCCTTTGGGCATCCTGTAAAAATGGGCATCGGGCGTACAGGGTCGTGGGGTGTCGTGGTTTGCGTTCGGTTAAGCGTCTGCCAAATGGTGACACGATTTCAGTGCTGAAGGAAATCGGCGAGATCTCGACACTGAGAGCAGATAGAATCAAACGGTTTTTTATTGGAGAGGCGAGCTAAAGTTATCCGTGGAAGTTTTGACCGCTTTGCTCTACGTCGCGTAGTTCTCGAGATAAATAATGCATGGGTCCCAGCAATTCTGGTTTTACTTTAGTCCGCGATGAGTTTGCTGGATCGCAATTGCGGGGCCACTAGTCCGCGATAAGTTTGCTGGATCGCAATTGCGTAGCCACTAGTCCGCGATAAGTTTGCTGGTGGAAGCGACACCGCTGCTACTGCTGGATCGCAATTGCGGGGCCGCCGGTCACAGCTTTGTTTTTCGGGGGGAGGGGGGGCGTATTTTGCGCATAACTCGGGTTCAAAGAATCAAAAGTTTTGACCACTTGCCGTGGTCGGATCTGAATAATTTTTGCACCGTGAAAAAGCTGAGACTTTCAGCATTTGCGTGAGCTAAGTTTCGAATCTGTAGCCCTATTGGAAGCTGTGACAGTCAGCCGATAAGCTTTGCTGCCCTATTTCTCAGTACTAAAGCCTTGTGTCGTACTCTCTAACGGTATGGGCTCTTGATTTCACTTATGTATTCGCGTGATTTGCTCGTGGTTTTTTGTATAGGCACGTGTTATGCGCGTTGCAATCCGGCTGCATGGCACCGCATGGAGCCCGTTTGCACTGTAACTGGCAAAACGGACGGTACGGTGAACATGATTGTCATCGATTTGACCAAGCCTCAATCAATATTCTGCTGGCAAATCGATATTCCATCGCGTTCTACCGGACAACGTTGCCCATTGCCGATATTAGGCGCAGTACTCAGGGAAGTTACAGTCCAATGACAACCAACTGTGTATGATTTGGGCATCTCAGGTGTGCAATTTGCTTTTCGTGCACAGGTTTTATGTAGTGTACGTACGTACAAGTAGTATACGTATATTTCATATGTGCCCTACTACGTATCAACGGGTTTTGTGTTGTTACATTGTGTGGATACTCGAATTTTTTTATAGTGCCTACTACAGTAGATCAATAAAAATGAAGATTTCTGTAATCAGACAGTTTCATGCTGCGACAATTGCACAGGATTTCTCCAAAAACTACGACATTCTCGTCGAGCACAACACATTTCGATCAATACGCTAAAACTTGAGAAAAAGCATGCAATCTTTCCTACTCTGATTTTCCGCTTCGCCCGTGTGCAAGCCCAGCATTCAACAGTACGCATACAAACCATTTTCGCTGCTTGCGTTCTTCTATGTACCATTGCCACTCGGAAAGCAATATTTATTTTGTCGTGAAGCTTCATAACAATTCGAGTCATTCCATTCAAGGACAGCACACAATAAAAGCTTGTGTTTTTTGGACAAATGTTGAGCAGCCCCTTTCTTTCTGTTTTTGCCATCATTATGATTTACTGGACCAAAGGTACGAGTGGAGTGGCAATGGTTGTCCTATTATAATGAACAAAATACAGAACCATACATAATCAATGTAGTCTTGGACTTTTTCAGAATACTTATGCTGGATGCCCCAAGGAGATTCTGTCTACGATGGCCCCAATATTCCATTGGATGAACTGTCGCCATGTGATGCGTGCAAACATGAATGCATTTTGGGGGCAGAAGGAGGCGGTGGAGGGCCAGTTGTAATTCTTGGAAGTGTCCAATGCGAGGCCGAATGCCACGATATCTGTGAGTACGAAGAGGAGGAATACTTATCACCGGATGAGCATCAGCTTTACTCTAACCATCCCCATAATGAAATAGAAGGAACTGAACCGCAGCAAGGAAAATCTACAAACATGAACATTTCTTTATGCCGCTGCTTGTTGTACTTTGTCTTAATAATTTGTATGAACGTGCGCAAAATGTACCTGCGTCCCATGGTACTTCACTTACAATTGTGGAGACACGTAACTATATGCTAGCGTTATTGGGTACCATGGGGTAAACCCGTCCACCTAGCTCCTTTGAACTTGCTGTCAGCAAATAATAGCTATCGTTTTCGTCTGAAATAGGAAAATCTTCTACTAACAAATAGGGCTGATGTCTGTCTGTGTGTGTGTGTGTGTGTCTGTGATGCGAAAAACTCGCTCAGTTTTGCAGCTACAGCGTTCACTAATGGCTCATTCGAAAGCTTATAAGCCCAAGGGCGCCAGGAAGCCCTTCGATTTTTGATTTGATCAACCGATCACCAATAATCGATCGATAATCGATATTTTAGTACTAAAAGCGCGCAGATTCGCTCACACTCACTCAATTTTGCAGCTACAGCGTCCATCTAAGGCTCTTCAAAGAGCTTATGCCCTCGAGGACTCCAGGGAGGCCTTCGATGTTTGATCTGATCAGCTGATCACCAATAACCGATCAATAATCGATATTTTAGTACTAAATGCCGCAGAAACCAAACGACGCAGGTTTTCAAGCCAGCGTTAGCAAATGGTCACGCCCGAAAATGCACACGGGAACAAAACGCGAGATGCGCTAAAGGGTTGCCAGATCTACAAAGGGTTGCCAGATTGCTAAATGCGCAAAAGGGCTGCCAGACCTGCAAAAGGGTTGCTACATCCACCATTTTCGACTGATGCTGTGCAAGATTGTCAGATCTATGCGGAAAAGGGGTTGCCAGATCTGCCATCATAGGGTTGCCAACTCTGCGATAGGGTTGCCAGATATGCAACTTTTAGGCAACTACCCAAAACGGTTGCCAGATCCATAATAAGTTGACAGATCATGATCTACAACAGGGTTGCCAGATCTGCAAAAGGGTTGCCTGATTTGCAAACGGGTTGCCAGATGCATAGAGATTGTCCCATTTACTGCTGCGAAGCTGCAAAGGGCCACTGGTACAAGAAATCGATTTGATATATTGTCTCAATCGGTTCGAAACTTAGGTGGCCGGATATTCCCATTGACGGGTTTACCCCACAGTACCCAATAACGCTAGCATATAGTTACGTGTCTCCACAATTGTAAGTGAAGTACCATGGGACGCAGGTACATTTTGCGCACGTTCATACAAATTATTAAGACAAAGTACAACAAGCAGCGGCATAAAGAAATGTTCATGTTTGTAGATTTTCCTTGCTGCGGTTCAGTTCCTTCTATTTCATTATGGGGATGGTTAGAGTAAAGCTGATGCTCATCCGGTGATAAGTATTCCTCCTCTTCGTACTCACAGATATCGTGGCATTCGGCCTCGCATTGGACACTTCCAAGAATTACAACTGGCCCTCCACCGCCTCCTTCTGCCCCCAAAATGCATTCATGTTTGCACGCATCACATGGCGACAGTTCATCCAATGGAATATTGGGGCCATCGTAGACAGAATCTCCTTGGGGCATCCAGCATAAGTATTCTGAAAAAGTCCAAGACTACATTGATTATGTATGGTTCTGTATTTTGTTCATTATAATAGGACAACCATTGCCACTCCACTCGTACCTTTGGTCCAGTAAATCATAATGATGGCAAAAACAGAAAGAAAGGGGCTGCTCAACATTTGTCCAAAAAACACAAGCTTTTATTGTGTGCTGTCCTTGAATGGAATGACTCGAATTGTTTTGAGGCTTCACGACAAAAATAAATATTGCTTTCCGAGTGGCAATGGTACATAGAAGAACGCAAGCAGCGAAAATGGTTTGTATGCGTACTGTTGAATGCTGGGCTTGCACACGGGCGAAGCGGAAAATCAAGTCGCGGAAAGATTGCATGCTTTTTCTCAAGTTTTAGCGTATTGATCCAAATGCTTTGTTTCGACCAGAATGTCGTCCGTTTTTGGAGAAATCCTGTGCAATTGTCGCAAGCCACATGAAACTGTCTGATTACAGAAATCTTCATTTTTATTGATCTACTGTAGTAGGCACTATAAAAAATTGGGGGTGTTTCCACACAATGTAACAACACAAAACCCGTTGATAGGTAGTCGGGCACATATGAAATATACGTATACTACTTGTACGTACGTACACTACATAAAACCTGTGCACGAAAAGCAAATTGCACACCTGAGATGCCCAAATCATACACAGTTGGTTGTCATTGGACTGTAACTTCCCTGAGTACTGCGCCTAATATCGGCAATGGGCAACGTTGTCCGGTAGAACGCGATGGAATATCGATTTGCCAGCAGAATATTGATTGAGGCTTGGTCAAATCGATGACAATCATGTTCACCGTACCGTCCGTTTTGCCAGTTACAGTGCAAACGGGCTCCATGCGGTGCCATGCAGCCGGATTGCAACGCGCATAACACGTGCCTATACAAAAAACCACGAGCAAATCACGCGAATACATAAGTGAAATCAAGAGCCCATACCGTTAGAGAGTGCGACACAAGGCTTTAGTACTGAGAAATAGGGCAGCAAAGCTTATCGGCTGACTGTCACAGCTTCCAATAGGGCTACAGATTCGAAACTTAGCTCACGCAAATGCTGAAAGTCTCAGCTTTTTCACGGTGCAAAAATTATTCAGATCCGACCACGGCAAGTGGTCAAAACTTTTGATTCTTTGAACCCGAGTTATGCGCAAAATACGCCCCCCCCCCTCCCCCCGAAAAACAAAGCTGTGACCGGCGGCCCCGCAATTGCGATCCAGCAGTAGCAGCGGTGTCGCTTCCACCAGCAAACTTATCGCGGACTAGTGGCTACGCAATTGCGATCCAGCAAACTTATCGCGGACTAGTGGCCCCGCAATTGCGATCCAGCAAACTCATCGCGGACTAAAGTAAAACCAGAATTGCTGGGACCCATGCATTATTTATCTCGAGAACTACGCGACGTAGAGCAAAGCGGTCAAAACTTCCACGGATAACTTTAGCTCGCCTCTCCAATAAAAAAACCGTTTGATTCTATCTGCTCTCAGTGTCGAGATCTCGCCGATTTCCTTCAGCACTGAAATCGTGTCACCATTTGGCAGACGCTTAACCACGCAAACCACGACACCCCACGACCCTGTACGCCCGATGCCCATTTTTATTGTTTTCATCATGTATGCATATTTCTACCACTTTTGATTTTTCGGGCATTTGCGAGGTTTAGAATTGCCCAATGGTCCACGCCCAATTTGCCCAGTTTCTCGTCTTGAAGAAATAATCTGACACTGACAGCAGATAG